>OZ023242.1:6743347-6985948 GCA_964006365.1 Trididemnum miniatum
CGTTACAAATGCTACAGCGTGAGAAACAAGACGATTCTAGTAAGAATTGCGCAATATTGTACAATGTACAGTAGGGCAGTTGTAATTTTGAGTTTTAAAACATTTACTTACTTACTTTTCTAAACCCGCTAATCCTAGGGGATCGCGGGGGAGTTTTAAAACAACTATTTTAAAATGGAGTCAATGCGTTCCGGACGTTGTGTTCCAATGCAGCACTGCTTGATACACTTGTGTTTGACGTAGTGATTAGAGCCTCTACAGTTGAACGACTGGATTTGTTACTTGTTCAAAAGATATGGATGATTGCATCGCAGCTACCGATTGTAGCTTGAAGCAGAGCACCATGCAATCAGTCAAGGCCATGAAATTAATAACAATTGCGTAGCTGCAGAAAATTGTCGGGAGAGTAACGATATAACAATATTGTTTTCGTTTTTTAATACACTGTTTTAGAAGGTTCTAGACCAGTAATTCTCAACCTTTTCTAAGTCGTGGTGCCCTTGACTGTGACGTTTAAAAGAGCGTGGCCCCTGTAGCGTAATTTTAAAAGTTCCGGTCTAGAAATAAAATGTATTTATTCCTACGATCTTGGCCTCCCAGAACGGGGTCGTAGCCACGGGGGGGCAATTAGAGAATAAGCCCTCCCAGAATTTATTTCAGCCCCTCCAAAACTATTTATGTCAAAGTAATGATGGTGTATAAATTCAATGGTTTATGTTATTTTTTAGAATAGCTGCGTAAATCGTTGTTAACTTTAAACCTCGAGACTAATTTCTGATTCGCATCCCAATAGGAAAAGCAGAAGGTGTTTTAATTTTTACTTTTACATCGACTGATGTCTGAGTGTAGTGCAATTGTACATAAACGCGGTTAAGGAAATTTGCCTTATGAAAGCACAACCGCTGGTTGTAAGCAACCGCTATTGGATACTACGCTGTAAGACTCATTGTAACTTAGTATTTTGTTGTTTTGTTTTCTGCCTTTATCTGATTAGCACATTTTACTTCTCTTTATCATTTTATTTCCGCGTAGATTTTTGTAAGTTTTGAGAGTAGCCTATCAGGCCTACCAGTACATCGGCGCGAATTCCTTACTTGCGTTTTTCGTTTCCGGGTGCAAGTTCTTGCTTTCTGCATCAACGTTTTACTTGACTGAAATTGATCTGCTCAGGATTGGGAAGCAATAAAAATAAAAAATCAAAAAAAAATTAAGGTTGATGTTTCAGTCGCTCCCAAAATATATTCAGTCCCTCCAAAATGTAAAGGCTGGCTGCGGCCCAGCCCTAGAAAACACCCTGTGGTCTTTTTGGGGCCCGAGGAGCGGTTGAGAACCCTGTTCTATACCGATATGTTGTTTTATGAATTTTCTCGTGGGATGGTTTTGTATAATTGTATAGTGATGTCATAATACTGTTTACTTCGAGAATATTCGGGACGTTTTTTGATATTTGGCAGCCAGCTGTAGTTTTGTACTTGTGGCGTAAAAAGAATGTTTTGAATGGCGTATAAATTTTCGCATGTCACATGATTCCTCTTGTTTCTTTATTGGAGCTTTGTAGAACATTCTTGAATTTGGTTTTTTAATATAAATTAGCGTAATTTGCTGGCGTTATTCATTCGAGCAGTTTTTTGAGCGTAATTAGTCGTGTGTAGAGTTAAGCGGGTGTTTAATGATGAAGGGATTAGCCCTGTAGTGTTTTGAAGTGAAGGGAGAAGCTTGTGCTGTTGAAGTTTAGGTTACGGTGAGTGCCATAGCTAAATGAGTTAAGCTTGGGTCGTTTTATTATATTCGTTTCGTGAAGGTCTTTTTTTCTGTGACGTCAGTTCAGAGTACGGATTTCTTCCTACGGTCAATCATCCTATATTTATCGATCATCCTGTCAGCGAAATATAGATAGCTCTTTGTCCTTCGTAGATAATTCTTTATCTATTTCACGACAAAATTGTTGTCACTTACAAAGCGCAAAAATATCACAAATTATTTCACTTTTAAATGATTGTGCATCTACACCAGTGCAACGCGAGTTCGAAAACTTCTTGTGTGTCGCGATACAAAAAATTGAGAAGCTCTAACGTAAGAAACAATACTCAAAACGATAAGCATTTAGGAAGCGATTGGGCCGAAGTAAAACACGCAGAAAGAAGTGACAACAGTTACTTCTTAAGTATTACTTGACAGTTTGTACAATTCGTAAATAATATTGTGCTTTTTTAATTTAACGAACTATTTGTTTATGCACACTTTTAATGTAAATATTGTTTTCAGGTCTTCAATTGATTGAAAATGCGAAAAAACAAGCCAGTGAACTGTGCGGCGAGGATGAATCTATTTTAGCTGACCGAAAAATCAATATAGCTCCTCTCGAACTGTCAACCAAAGTGAGGAATGCAGAGTTAGCAGATGAATCGGGCCATTACCATCATCGAAAGGAAATTGCCGAAGTGTTTAACAAACCTCCATCCCGAAATATCCACTACACTCAACTGTTTAATGAAGCAAAAAAGTTGGCCACAAAAGAAGCTCAAATAAAAAGCTCAACCCCGGAAGCTAAAGAAAAGTACCAACTTGCCCGCGGCAATGTTGTCAGCGTCGTGGGCCAAGCTGGCATTGGTAAAACAACCTTAACCAAACTTCTGGTTCGAAAAGTTTTAAGTGAAGGTTTGTATGATGCCGAGTATATCTTTTACCTGCGCTTCCGCGATTTGGACTATCAAAACAACATGAATTTGATCCAGTTCCTGACAAACAACTCATCATTTTCAAAAACCCTCTCACAAGAAAACTTGGACCAGTTACTGAACATCCTTGCCGACAGCGACAACGTGTGCATTGTATGTGATGGTTTTGATGAAAGTGTTGTCAAGCAGAAGTCGAAACCTCTTCGTGGTAATTGCTCGATCCACGACCAGGCGAAAGCCGAAACTTTCATCAAGCATCTTCTGTGTGGAAAGCTTCTTCCAAAAGCTAAGAAACTGTTCACATCTCGACCGCGACAGCTTTTCCGTCTGCACAAGAGCATCCGGCCAAGTTTCATCGTAAATGTCCTGGGTTTAAATTGTGATTCACAGAAGCAAATCTGTCGAGATGTATGTGGAAACGAAGACGCGAGTGCTCAGGTTTTCAAATTTGTTTACGATCGGGAGGATCTGCATAGCTTTTGCTACACCCCGGCCAACTGTGTGATGGTAATGTATTGCTTGAATATTAACTACGAATCAGGCAATTTGGCTTCCCTCGAAAATATGGATTCCATAACCACCATATTGGTCGCTTCACTGGGTCTTTTTATTGACAACGGTCATTTACGAGGTGAAACATTCCAAACCAAAAATCTATCTTTCTTGGCGTATTCCGCATTTGTGTCCAATCGCTTGTTTTTTGAAGTTAAGGATCTGAAAAAGGCTGGCATAAGCAAACATCAGGCAACTACTTTTCTAACAACCCGCCTAGGTAAGAATGCAACCATGAAGTTGTGGGAAGGCATTGTAATGGTCAAGTCTTACTTTTCTCATCTCATACTGCATGAGTTCTTCGTAGCAATCTATCTAATATTATTCATGCCAGGCGATGAATTTCGCAAATTTCTTTCCAAACTGAAGAAAGATAAATTTGAAATGGTGGCCAAATTTTCATTTGGTCTTTGCAACTCAGTCACGCAAAACTACTTGCAAACTCTCATTCCTTCCGAAGAGGTCGACTTGTCCGTGTACGAGAAAAAGAAGAAGATGCTAGAAAAGTTGGCATTGGAAGAAATCGAAACCACGAAAAACTTTACTGACTTGCTTCAGTTTTATGCTTGGGTTTATGAGTTGCGCAACGATACAGTTACTGACAAAGCAGTAGCTGCTTTAGAAAATGAAATTGAGATGACTGATGGGGTTCTTCCGAGTGACATTCCAGCTTTCCAGTACGTGCTGAAACAGAGAAAGACTTCTCTGGCTTTAATAATTCCACATCCTGATCTTGACAAGGAACGCAGAAAGTCATATTTTGCTGCACTTGATTCCGTACTCAAATCTACAAATGTCAAAGTATATATGAATCTTAAAAAAATTATTTTGATGTTCACCTAAGCACATGATTTCCGATTTCGTTATTTTTATCCTGCAGTCTCGAGAAAGCAAAGGAGACGCTGTTGGATGTGACGAATCGAGACTCGCTTAGCAGTGGTTTTTGTTTCGGAGTTTTTTGGTTGAGTTTTGCTTCCGACTTCTCTAGTTTGCTGCTTGTTAGATTTCACCAGCAAGGATAACTATCGCAAAACATCTTGTTCAAGGACCAAGCTTGGATGGGGGTTGAACTATGAACCTTGCGATCATAACCGTCGTAAAAACTACGCTCCGGACGGCTCGGAAGCGCATAGCACTTATTGTACAAATCATTTAAAATTAGAAAAAAAAAACGAAAAGTTAGAGTTCATAGGTTAATGTGTCTCGGGTACAATGAGTTGGACGTAATTAATATAAACTGACAACTCTCGCTTGTCATTATTCAATTCATATAAAATTGTGATTATGATTAACCAGAAAAGCTTTTTTGCAGAAAATCCACAAACTCTTTAGGTGTAATGTTATTTATTTTTTTCTTTTTTTGACCTCCATTTTTTAATAGCGTATAGTGTTTGATAAACACTCTAAATGTTTTATTGCTGCACAACATTATTGCTCTTAAATTTGCATTAAAGATCTCACTTGTTTGAGTCGCATTTCAAGTTGAAACGTCACTTTCACCAATAACATTTTATCCAAAAGGTTGCCTAATTGCAAACATATATTGCTTTCAAAAACTTTGTTATTGCAATACCAAGACAACAACCATTTGCTCAGATTAAAATAATCATTTTAATGTTTTGAAAAGCCAAAAAGTAAATTTAACAACATTTTAATTTGCACCATAAAGAAGCAGTAAGACTTCGAGCCGTTGACATGAGACAAAACTGGTTTCAGGGTGACAAGATTTTTCTCACTCTTTGGGCTTGCCGACTCGATCTATTACTCCTCACGAAGATTGTTAATTTCCAATTTTCTACACTGTACGAGTCTAGTTTCTTGAAGTTAAGACGTAAAAATTGCTTATTGGTTGAATCATAAAATGTTCAAGAATTCCAAAACGTTTCAAGATGTTATTGCTTGCGAGAAACTACATCATTTTTGCCTTCACGTGACATGTTTTGCGCCAGCAATGAACATTTTCTCTGAGCTTATTGATAGGTCAATCATTTGCAGGAAGTTTGTAGATTATTTTCATCTAGCAGAATGTTAGCAAATAGCGAAACATAAAAGCAAGAAGCGAAGCCAACCGGATTTTTTTGAATTAACTGCATCATTATTAATTTTTAAGATATTATAACATTACTGGTAAAAAAGTCAACCTGAAAAGATTTTGATGTTACATTATTTAAGGTGAGTTAATGTAGGTAAAAATGATTTCAAAAAAGTGATGACGCCATTGCGTTTGTGACGTCACAACTTAACAGTATTCGAGTTTTTGTTGTCCAAGAGGACCCACTTTGAAATTTTTATCAATATATTTGTAGTTGCCTGCTTGGGATGCTCCTTAAATTTGATTTTATGAGTACCACTTTAGGTCAGGTTGGTGCGTCCGAGATTGTGGAAGATACCAGCTGCTTATAACCACATACCAGAAGAGAAATCATAAGCCAATAAATGCCGCTATTCTCTTGCAAAAAAGCACAGCATGAAATAATGGATTTGGTCGAGTGGTTGGTGCATTGGGCACCGAAGCTGGCTTCGCGGGTTCGATGCTCAATTAGGTCAGCTCCATAATGCATGTACTTCACTACCACAAAAATCCTAAGCTGCAATTAAGTGGCTTGAAATAACAAAAAAATAAAAATAATAAAAAAAGGTCTCAATATTGCACATGGAGTTGGCCGAGTGGTTGGTGCATTGGGGGCTTCGAGGGTTCGATGCTCAACTAAGTCACCTCCATGGTGCATGTACTTCGCCACCACAAAAATCCTAAGCTGCAATTTAAGTGGCTTGAAATAACAAAAAAATAGCTCAATATGAACGAATACAATAATATAATATTTGATGCATTCTCCACGAGCTTCTAGTAGGTTATTAACGCAATTTGGCATCGATTCCACCAATGTTTGGCACTTCTCCGCTATTTCTCCAATGTGGTAGCCTACCACACTTCAACTATTGCCACTAACAAGCTTCCGAATGGTGGTGCAGTCCATTTTCCTCAATCGACGCTTGATTATTGCCCAAAGATTTTTAATCGGATTTAAATCGGGGGAGTTCCCTGGCCACTCCAATACCTGAACTTTATTTTCACGAAAAACTTTAATAGTTTTTTTTATGAGTAATGACATCTCACCAAAAAGTGACTTTCATCAGTCAATATAACGTTCTTCCAGTGATTTGTAGAATCCAGCTTTTGTGCTTCTTTGCCCAATCATATCTTTTGTTGACTATAGAGCATAGCGGATATTTTTAAACATAAGGTGGCGGTTTTTATGTTTAAATATCACAACCACTCCTTTCCACCAGCCTTTGATCATATTTCCAATCCAAAACCTTTTCAATTATTACTCGAAAAAATAGCCACTTAATTCCTTCCTTCTGCCGTAATACAATCGATCAGGTATATTGGATCAAAAATATGGAATTCTATTCTCCTTCCCATTAAAAAATTCCGGTCTCTAGGCGCCTTTAAACGAAAATTGAAGCAACACCTCTCCAGTGCCTATTAACTTGCGACAAGCCATTGCTGTGTTTCTGACTGTAACCGCTCCACCCCTACTGTCACAGTACCCAGTTCCTTTCTAGTTATTGAAACACCTCCCCGCCCTTCTTCATCACATGTCTCGAGCAGTTAACTGCTCTCTTCTTTGCTTTTAGGTTTTAGCTCCGTACAGTACTTCAGCGTTCCTCAGCAGCAAGCGTGCAATCCTGAATTGGTCTATGCTCTCCCGAGTTTTACCTTAGATCGTCTCAGCGCTCCTCAGCAGCAAACGTGCGAATCTGAATAATTGGTCTTCTGCCCCCTGTTATCTTTTCTGCACTTGGTCTTGGGAATTGATTTATAGGCTTATTTACTGTTTTTTTTAAAGCTTACGTTGATTGAGATGGCAGGAGCTATCCGTGTCTAAATCCTCCAGGAGCCATTATTTCGTAATTATTATTTCTTTTGTTTTTATTTTTATCTACATATATTTTTTTTTGCTTCTTTTAGTAACTTAGGCTCCCTCCCTTAAGCTTTTGCCACCTTGGAGATCACATGCTACCCGAAACGGTTTAGCTCATGGCTCCTCAAATGATTGGATTCTTTATTGTACTGGTTATTTTTAAGCCCGTGGTCTGAGTGAGTAGGATTTCTTTAAGTACGTTTTTTCCCTGTCAGTTCTTCTGTGGTTCTCTTTGTCGAAGCAGTTCTAATAGTCCTCAGTGTACTAGTCCATTTCAACTCCTTTTTATTTCTGTCGAGCTGCTTGGAGGTGGAATAACCATAGTAGACCACCCACTGTTATGTTTCCTACCCTTGCATTATAACATAGCGGTGTTGGTAGCTGCGATGCTTCTGTTGTCTTTTTTGTCTGACCGTCGTTTTTTATCGCCTTTAGTTTATTTTTTTATTTTTTTCGAAATTTCTGCTCCCGACCTGGGTGTTGCAACCATGCCCACCCCTGTATACTGTTAACTCCTTTTCTCCTACCTGCATGCCATAACGTTAATCGTTTTGTTGCTTCTTCCCTTTTCCTGTGCCGCGTTATATTTCCTTACTCTTATCGTATTCTTTTATTGTGTTGACGGTGCGGAAATAAAAGACACTACTTCTACTACTTTTCTTTTTCATGTTTCTATTAACAGCTGCTTTTTGACTGGTCTAATGGCTTTCCTCCTCCCATGACGAGACACTTTTTCACTGCATTTGTTCTAATCTCAGTCCCAGTAAGGGCTAAATCTCTTTGCAGACGGAAGCTGTTTTTTCTGGGGTCCAACTTGCTTTGTCTCATTACGAAAATATGATCACTCCGACTTGTTTTGAGCTTCCTTCCGCATTTTCTTTTACTCTGTGGTGTTTGCTGACCCAGTTTTGGCAACCTGTTTTATCAGTCAAGGCACAGTTGATTGGTTGACGTCTAAATGCCTTGTAATTTCTCTTTGCGAGAGCCCAGCATGGCTCCATAAACTAAAGATGAATGCTCGCTTTTTTGGGATTGTATCTGACATCGTTGCAGATAAAAGCACAAAATTAACACGTTTAAGTCCAAGCTTCCTGTAATGCTATTGCGCCAAAAGACTTTTTATTAAGATTATTAGAAAAATAATAGAATTTATGAGGTCATGCATGGTATGACGTCACAAATTTATGACGTACATCAGATTGAAGTGAGTTAACATCACAGCAACAGATTTAAATTCTTCTAAAACATTATTTTTGGAAGGAAAGTAGAAATTTGGATAAAAACTGCAGTGATGCTATTAATTCGAACAATACTGTAGGAAACAACGCAATTTACTTGTAAAAACAATGGGTCAGCAGACTGTTGATAAAGAATGACTTAACGCGTTTGAAGTGGGACGTACATAGACCTTCGCAGCAGACCTTCAACAACTTCGATGTAACATCAGTGGGTAGAAAGCATGACGGTCTCAGCGGATGCGTGTTCACGCACCGGCTTTGCAATTTTATTTGTCTAAACCCCGGGCTGGGCTCGTTCCAGCTTGTTTGTTTTCCATTCTTTTGTTGATACTGTAATAGTGCCTCTAGTCACCGCATTTGGCTTGAAGATAATTATTTTACAATTGTTTCCGCTTTTTCTAATTTTATTGCAATTTTTAAAGAAACCCCCAGATTTGTGTTGTGCAACAGGTCACGTGATTTGTTTTCTTTTAACACATCGCTCGTTTTTCCCTCAGATTTGTTCTATTGAGTTTATGGTTCGGATCAATTTTATTTTACCTACAAAAACTTCAGTTTTTATACTAAGGCGAAGCCTGCATTCGCAACTGTTTTATCTAGTTTATTTAATTTTGAAGCTTTTTACCTTGTCGTCAGAGAGTGGGATATAAAATAATTCATGATACATAGTTGGTTGGAAGCTTCGCTCAAGTATAGGGCCATAGGAGTTCCTCCGTTCCTCTGAGCGCTTATATTGCAGTTGTTCTGCAACAGCTCTGACAACAGGTTCAGCGAAAACTCATACAAAACGCAAAAAACTCAAAAATTTGAAAAGGTTTATAATCAATCAAAAAACATCTGCATTTACAAATTATATCAGTAGTGTTAAAGTCTTGTGTTGTATCTTAAATGTAGGCTATGCAATAGCATCTGCTCCTTCAATGTTATGATTCAAGGAGTTTTTACCTGTAGTTTTCGGTGATACTCAAAATTGCGATCAAAATATTGTACTGTTTGTAGATAGAAGCAGTATTTCGTCGTTTTTTAGCCAGGCGTTGTTCGAAAACTTGGTATGTTTTCCTCATGTGTTTGTTAAATTCACAGATTAAGAAACTTGACTTGAATTGGAATGACATCGATGAAGATGAAGCGATCTATCTCGCAAGTTCTCTTCAGAATCTTGACGAGCTGAATCTTTGTGGTGCAAATGGTGAAAATATCGAACCACAAGGAATCAAAGCTTTATCTGCAGCTATTAAGCACATGGAAAATCCGGTAAATTTTTGTTTTTAAAAAAGTCGCCTTGGAAGGAGAAACATCATTGCAACTGTTTCAAGTTTATTGAATAATCTAAAAATAATTTCTTGCAAATATAAAGAATCAATAAAGCTTTCCACTTAAACAAAAAATTGAAATGATGCCAGATGACGTCAAATTTCTGTGATACATATTTGAATCCAGTTTAACGACAGTTCAATGAACTGCTTACCTTAACTTGAGATAAGGTTACCTACCTAAGCTCCACGTTCTCATACATTTGCTCACTATCTCCATGAACAGATTTCAAATTGTTAGTAATTACATGATAGCAGTTGTACTTGTGTTACAAGTAAAAAGCAGAATTTATTTTGAAGATATTTCAAAAACACTGAGTTGGGGCGATTTGAGCACTTCATCGATCGTTAAAACATAGCAAATGTTAAAACAAAGTATTGTGTAATTTTACAGTTACACAGTTGTACTTTTAATTTTCGCACCGCTAAGACGATAGAGAATAAAATAAAATGAAGACATACAACAACAGATTGATGCATGAACCGACTGATAGTATTAAATATTCAAGTCAAAGTATGTGCAAGTTAAAGCTCCCAGTCTGCATGGTTGGTTGGGCAAAGCGTAACAATAATAATACAGGATAGTCAAAAGACTGAAGTTCGGCCACCGGCTTTAAATATGTACTGTAGGCTAATTAAAAATGCAGAAAATTTTCATTTCTTCCGTTTGATTTATCATTCATTGATCTTCAGTATTCTCGTTTCTTATGCTGATGCTTGTAATACAAATTTGCGTTATATATAAATCAAAAAGATCGTCATTATACTCGCGGTATTACGCCAGAGCGTGTAACGAGTGGCGGAACTCATCTACGCATCTTAGCACCAGGGCAACACGAAAAAACTATTCGATTCTTGAAAGACAATTATTGTAATGCAAAACTGTCATAAACAAAGATGGACATTTATCGCGATAATTTATCGGCGATAGTTATCGGCGATAATTTATTACCGATTATCGTCATCGCCCAAAATAGTTTCAATTTATCGATTATCGATTTCGCTTTTGTAATAAATTTCGTTATCGCCGATAAATTATCGCGATAAACGATTCTTTATGCACACTGCGTTCAAAGTTAGTGTGTTGGTGCTATGGAAAAAATACACTGTGTTCCAAAAGTGTTGTTGCAGTTTAAAAACATCTCTCTTTGTTTTATTTAATGTCACTACAGAGTCCGTAAACTGCTCTCTTTTCTTAAAAAATCTACGGAAACACATTTTTGCGATGTGACTTGCAAAAAAAACTTTGTCAAGCACATCGAAAATTCACCGCAACATTTATCGGAAAAATTTAACGGCGATAATTTATCGATTACCAATATCGCTTTAAAAAATTGAGATTTATCGATTATCGGAATCGCTCAGGGCGTTTTTGAAGTTATCTGTTATCGTTATCACTTTAGTACAGAAAGGTTTATTGTGCCCATCATTAATTGGTCATAAACGACAAGTAATTAAAAAATATCGGAATACAACAAATATGTGACAAAAATGTTTATGGAGAAAAAATGAAGGCACAGAAATTCTTAAACTGAACGTTTCGACAACAAGGATTCAGTTGTCATTATCAGTAGTATGGGCAAAGCAGCACAAAACTGAAAGAGTAACAAAATGTTATTTTGATTTTAGTATAAGTCTTCTAAAGCTTACGACAATATCCTTTTTATGCTCTTACTCATAAACTTACATGGACTTTCCATATTTCAAAACAGGTAGAATCAGTCGGAAACTGCTAGCAAACGGAAACTGCAAGATTCAACTGACAGCGAGAAATAATGTAACTAAATTATGTTTTTTGTTGCATTTAACACCAAAAATTGTTATTGTTACGAAGCAAAAACGACGTATCTGCGAAATGCTTTGGTAATGCTTAATATTGCAGTAGTGAGTATAGCATAAATCACAATGCATGCCTTGTAATCACCCTTCAGCGCAAACTTTTTTTTTTTTTTACCACCTTAGTGGGCACACCAGACAAAACACTAAATTATAAACGGAAAAAATACGAGAAATCACAAAAAACAATTAAAAGTGGGAAAACAAGTCAAAAACTACGCTTGTAATTATACAACTATACACAGTGAAAAAAGGTTTCTTACCGTAGAGTGGGACAGCGCTGTTTCGGGCTATTAGCCCTCATCAGCCGCCTTCAAGCTTAAGGTATACTCATCGTTCCGAGTACTTGACCGTGATTAGCCAAGCACCTCTTCGGATTTGTATTTCTCAAAAGATGTAAACTCTGAGGATATAAACTCTGATGAGGGCTAATAGCCCGAAACAGCGCTGTCCCGCTCTACGGTAACCATGGCTGGAGTTGCTTTTGCAACTGTTGGTGATGGAGGATGGTCTGTCCTCTTACCCAACACGTGGCAGTCGTTCTGACTTCCCATTCAGCAGGCCAGGTAGGACGACGTTGTGTCTTAAATGTTTTCTTATTGCTCATTCATAAGTTTTATCGCTTCTGGTTTTCTCGGCGAAAAATCTAGTTTGAATTTTGATTTTAATATCCATAACGATACTACCAGTGTTTAAAACTGCGTTTTCGTACACTAGGCTGCGGTCCTACTAAACACCGCGAAGGACTGAAACACCGCAAAGAACGACAAAGGTCCTTGAATTGATCTACTAAACACCGCAAAAAACAACAAAGGTCTTGAAATTATACCATAACAAAAAACGACAAAGGACTTTAAATTAGGGTTAGAGTTAGGCTAGGGTTAGGGCTAAAGTTAAAGTTAGGTTTACGGTTAGATTAGGGTTAACGTTAGGGTTGTTAAATCTTTTGTCATACTTTGCGGTGTTTAGTACATCAATTTGATGTTTTTTGTCGTCCTTTACGGTGTTCAGTAGGACCCCCAGGTTGTTTTTAAGACTCCATATTGAATATTGCGTCACCTTTAAAATTAAAACAACTGCAGTTTCTTGATCAGCGCTAATTTGTCTAAACACAGTTCTCTCATTCAAACACAAACGAAAAGCAATCGAAAGAATTACTTTTGCACCACTTAATTTAAGTAAACAGATATCAACATAACCCAAACATCTCGCAGTTCCCTACATCGATAAAATGCATGTGAAACTAATTCATCATTTTTATCTGCTTCATAAAAAGTTAACTACATAATATACAAAGGTACATCTAGTATGCCACATCCACTTTCACTGCAAGGAGCATAAAAATTTACTACATGAAAAATTTCTCCAAAAAGAAATATATCAGCGGCAATTTTTTTGCCACTAGAATCCAGCATCGTTTTTTAACTACGATATTACTATGACACAATAAAATTGCAACACCTTTAGAATTATTTTAGGCGGAATTCCAAATAGCAGCATTACCTCATTTTTCTAACCAATGATTTTCGACTTTCGATGTAGAAAAAGTTTCTTGAAAAAAAGGTATATCAACTTTGACTTTGCTTCCTCGTGTTTGGTTTAAAATAGATTTTTGTTTTTCCCAGCTTGTGGAGCCATTATATTTTAAAGTGAGAAAGCTTATGTATAAACCATAGGTGGAAGGAGGAAATAAATTCAAAATGCTAGTAAGCGTATTCAAGGGTTCCATTTTTATCGTTTTCAAGAAATTTTATACCACATTCGCAGTCCCAAAAAGTTTGTTTTGAAATCCTGATTCGCAACCTTTCCACACTTGCAAATAATCGTTTGGATTTTGCACATCGAGTTTCTGCATTTCAGTTTTTTACTGTCTTCTGGGAGTAGGCTTACATTTAATACATCACAATCACACTTTACCAACACACTGTCACAACTTGTACATTTGTTCAATATGCCATTGATCAAACTGACTTTGACATTCTTTTCGCAAACGTCGTATCTATCAAGCAATGCGTTGCTGGCAATACCTCGATGGTAATGGAACCTAGATGGAATTGCTTTTAACTTACCGTCACAACATACGTCATTAACTTCTTGTTCATACTTGCAATTTGTGCACGCAACTTTCTTCTCTCTGCGTACGTACTGGCCAATTTTGTTGTAAAATGGAAATTGCAGTTTAAGGCATGTTTTAAATCTATATCAAGTAAAACTGAAAAACCAGCCTCAGATAAAATTTGGCAAAAAGTATATTAAAAACTAGTAAAAGATAAAATCGATTTCGACCTCAAAAGTCATTGTCAGTCATCTAAAAAATATATATATGTATATATATCTCAATAACTAAGTACACTAGAACAATATGTTATACTCAAAACTGAATACACTGACTGGTCAAAACGTTACACTCAATTTGGTAAAAAAATATCTAACCACAGTAAAGCCTGTAATCTCGATGTGTCACAGTTCAAACAGCAGATGTCAAATTAAGAGCGGAAACACGAAAACAGTGCGAAAAACAAGCGGAAACTATTTGATTTTAGGCAATGAGGTCTTAGCAATGTTGATTTTAGCATCCAAGTTCGAAACCCATATACTTTCAAAATAGTCTAATTTATCGACTGGGGGTTCTTGTAAAAAAATGACTTCGTAGCATTCGTAAATTTTGGTATTGAAATCAATGAAATTATTATGTTTGGATTTGAAATGTATGAGTAGCGCTGCTTTGTCCCGATTCTCCAAACAATGAGATCTCCCAGAAGTAAGGTGGCCAGACCAACGTACGCTAAAACGATTCTTTTTTTTTTTTTTTTTTTTAAATTTCAAGCCACTTAGTTGCAGCTTAGGATTTTTGAGGTAGTGAAGAACATGCTTCATGGAGATGACCTAGTTAAGCATCGAACCCGCGAAGCCAGCTTCGGAGCCCAATGCACCAACCACTCGGCCAACTCCATGTTGGTCTGACCAACATAAAACTCGGCACAAATACGACACCTTGCTGCATATATCCCAAAATTTGTACAATCAAGACGCTGCTTAAGATGAAACAAACGACCTGCCTTGTTAGAAAACGAAGATGTGGTAACCACCATGTTTTTGTGATTTGCAAAATTACCGCATAAAGCACATTTCGAACATGGTCCAGACTGTCCAATATTGCCCGACAAGTTGAGGGAGATTTGTTTATAGTTCGTAAGTATGGTTTGTAGGGTAGAGGGTTTTTTGTAAGTAATCATAGCATTGGGGTTTAGTTCCTTTTCTTTGGGTGTAAGGGAAAGAATGGTGCTGTATGGGTAGGCCTAAACCAAAGGCTTGTTGACTTTGTGAAAATGTTTTTGTTTAAAGCGTTCCGTCCATGTGGAGGCTTGACTGAGCAGATCGTCTATTATGTTCATATGAAAAGAGGAACGAGCACATTTATTCCGAAGTTTTGAAAGACTTTGATGGTAAGTTTCATCTGGTTCATTGAGTCGTCGGAGTCTCACAGCTTCGCCGAGGACTATGGATTTAAATACTGCAGGAGGGTGATGGGATTGACCATGAAGGAAAGTACGCTCCATTGCGGTAGGTTTAGTATAATCTCGGGTGAAAAAACCAGCAACTGATTTCATGTCCATTTGGTGTTCTACATCAAGGAATTCCATGCGTGATTGTTGTTGATTTTCTTCTGTACAAATCCGAGAAAAAGAACTTCAAGTTTATTTTCTTCAAAAGTAAAACTCACTAAATTTTGTATCTCATTGGTAGTGTCCAGATCGTAGGACAACCACACGATGTCGTCGATGAATCTTTTAAAGATTACTGCACGATTGATGGTATCGGCTGCAGGTAATAGAATATAATGCAAAGTTATATTATCTATAGCCACTGCATCGTTTCATTGTTTTTTTTGAAACGATGCAATGACTATAGAATTCTGCTTCCATCCACTTTCCAAAAACATGTGGACCTTGATCTGCTACTCATTCAGCAGGACAGAAGATTGAGGGAGATTTTGCATCAGATTAGTATCACTTTGCGTTCGTTTAGTTTTAACTGGAATTTGATTCCTTATAATATAATAGCCAAATTGAAACATATTCAAGTCAGTAGTAAGCTTTACTATATACACAAGTTTGATTGGCTTTGGTCTAAACAAAAGATCAAATTTTGAAAGCGAAAATTCTCTCTCGTCAAAAACTAAAGAACAAGAAAAGCACACTACGATATCGAAACCGAAAGAAAAAGCGGAAAACAGCACAAACCCTTATTCAAGCAAATGCAATCATCTTAAACAAGTCAAACTTTCACCTATCGGACGATCATAAATTGCTGCTACTGCGAGGTTTGAACTATGCACCAACCCCCAGATGGACCAATAACACCGAAGACGCCGAATGGTTCAACCTGATCAAACATCTTCGCCCTACGGAATGGGCAGAAATATACGAAGATGAAATCACGAGTAATGACAGTGCTGATATTCCTCACAAGCTTAAAATCCCCAAGTTGAATCGACCTAACAAGGAATGCTGGAATGATCGAATTTTGACCTATGAGGAACTTGTCACTTCAAAACTACGCCATTTAAAACCTTTGGCAATAGATTTATATGACAAAAAGAACAACCTTTCGGGTCCACTTCGTACTGGGCTGAAAGAACTATATAGCCGTGCGAAATCGTCGAATTGTAATATGTCGCAGCGACAAAGACGGCAGAATAATTATTGTCAACTTTGACGACTATAATTCCATTATGTCCAAGGAGTTGACGTCATTCCACCGTCTTAACGATTTGAACCAACAAAATTACGTCGCTGAGCTTGACAAAATTCGTGAAGTTGGTGATAACTTCATAGTCAAATTGCATAAATGTTGTTTCATTGATGATGATTTATTAAAGCATATTTCTGGCATTAAAAAGTATGATACTGCATATAAAAGAATCTCAGACCCTGAACATAGAGGTAACTACCTCAAAATTCCTTGTCCTATTGCCAAGCACTTCGCGTGTAACCAACCAGCATACGCTTATCCTCTTTTCAAAACCCACAAAATTTCTCCTAATGACCTACAAGATATTTCTGTTTTTGACATACCTGTTCGTCTATTACAATCCGCTGGTTTCATTACCACTTCACGCTTCACGGCTTATCTGGAATTTCTACTACAATCTATCAGCGAAGCATTTTGTAAATATAAATTTGATGAATTTTGCCGCGATTGCAAGCAGTACTTGAAAGAGCTAGAAACTTGGAAACTCGGCCTTGTTTTTTCTCCAACGTGTTCCCACGATCAAAACCTTTACATTGTAGCAGGAGATGTTAAGGCCCTTTACCCCAGTCTGTCTCGTGCAACAGTTTTATCTGCTATCCGATTTGCACTTGAACGTTGTTCAAATTTTCCTCGTAATTGTATTTCTATTATAATTGACTTATTATCCCATTGCCTGGATAATGTCATAGTTCAGCACCTCGACTCCTTCTACGGTCAGAAAAATGGAATAATCACGGGCGACAACCACTCGGTGTCAGTTGCGAATATACCTTTGCATTATATTCTATTACCTGCAGCTGATACCATCAATTGTGCAGTAATCTTTAAAAGATTCATCGACGACATCGTGTGGTTGTCCTACGATCTGGACACTACCAATGAGATACAAAATTTAGTGAGTTTTACTTTTGAAGAAAATAAACTTGAAGTTCTTTTTCGTCGGATTTGTACAGAAGAAAATCAACAACAATCACGCATGGAATTCCTTGATGTAGAACACCAAATGGACATGAAATCAGTTGCTGGTTTTTTCACCCGAGATTATACTAAACCTACCGCAATGGAGCGTACTTTCCTTCATGGTCAATCCCATCACCCTCCTGCAGTATTTAAATCCATAGTCCTCGGCGAAGCTGTGAGACTCCGACGACTCAATGAACCAGATGAAACTTACCATCAAAGTCTTTCAAAACTTCGGAATAAATGTGCTCGTTCCTCTTTTCATATGAACATAATAGACGATCTGCTCAGTCAAGCCTCCACATGGACGGAACGCTTTAAACAAAAACATTTTCACAAAGTCAACAAGCCTTTGGTTTAGGCCTACCCATACAGCACCATTCTTTCCCTTACACCCAAAGAAAAGGAACTAAACCCCAATGCTATGATTACTTACAAAAAACCCTCTACCCTACAAACCATACTTACGAACTATAAACAAATCTCCCTCAACTTGTCGGGCAATATTGGACAGTCTGGACCATGTTCGAAATGTGCTTTATGCGGTAATTTTGCAAATCACAAAAACATGGTGGTTACCACATCTTCGTTTTCTAACATGGCAGGTCGTTTGTTTCATCTTAAGCAGCGTCTTGATTGTACAAATTTTGGGATATATGCCGCAAGGTGTCGTATTTGCGCCGAGTTTTATGTTGGTCAGACCAAGAATCGTTTTAGCGTACGTTGGTCTGGCCACCGTACTTCTGGGAGATCTCATTGTTTGGAGAATCGGGACAAAGCAGCGCTACTCATACATTTCAAATCCAAACATAATAATTTCATTGATTTCAATACCAAAATTTACGAATGCTACGAAGTCATTTTTTTACAAGAACCCCCAGTCGATAAATTAGACTATTTTGAAAGTATATGGGTTTCGAACTTGGATGCTAAAATCAACATTGCTAAGACCTCATTGCCTAAAATCAAATAGTTTCCGCTTGTTTTTCGCACTGTTTTCGTGTTTCCGCTCTTAATTTGACATCTGCTGTTTGAACTGTGACACATCGAGATTACAGGCTTTACTGTGGTTAGATATTTTTTTACCAAATTGAGTGTAACGTTTTGACCAGTCAGTGTATTCAGTTTTGAGTATAACATATTGTTCTAGTGTACTTAGTTATTGAGATATATACATATATTGAGTAATTTTGTTGTGTGGTTTTCGATATGATCCTCCCTGATTGTTATCACTGATGAGGGACGTAATCCCGAAACAGGATGGCTCAGGTCTTATCTTGTATGATAATGCTCACTCTCAAGGGTTTGAGCACTCTTGGGAACCTGTCTTGTGTATCGTAGCATTGTGCGTTGCTCACCAGATGGTTTGAGCTCTCTGGTACGCTAGCGCTGACATCATTTTATTAAAATGATGATCGCGTGATTTCCACCTGCATTGTGAAAAGTTGTTTGTAAGGTATCTCGTTACTGTGTTGAGATTAGCGATGCAGTATTCTGTTTTGGAATTTTAATCTCTTCATCTTGCTCTATTGAATGTTTCTATTTTTTCATGGTGTTGATTGGTTGGATTCTATGAACATCTGAGGATAACTTGATTCATTTTCAGCAAACAGCATACTATTTTTGGAAAAGATTTGTTTTATCTTATTTAATTCATTTGGACGTCGATTTGATTGCATCCAAAAAGGCCATCAGTTGTTATCGTTACCATCTGATACTTTTCTTTCTAGTACTATTCATCCATTTCTTTGTTTTTTTTCGCTATATTTTTGTATCTTTTGCTCAGCTTTTTATTAGCTATATTCATTTGACGAGCTCTAATGAGAGCGAAACCGGTCGTGGATTGCTATTTCTATCCGCAGCTATATTATTTTATAATGTTTTTTTTGTTTTTCTTGAAATTAATCTAGCTAACTCCATTTGTCTGTTCTTTTTCTCTTTTGCAACTGCTATCCTTCTTTTCACTGTATTGAATGCCCAAACGCCAGATTGAGTAATTTTGTTGTGTGGTTTTCGATATGGTCCTCCCTGATTGTTTTCACTGATGAGGGACGTAATCCCGAAACAGGATGGCTCAGGTCTTATCTTGTATGAGATATATACATATATATATTTTTTAGATGACTGACGATGACTTTTGAGGTCGAAATCGATTTTATCTTTTACTAGTTTTTAATATACTTTTTACCAAATTTTATCTGAGGCTGGTTTTTCAGTTTTACTTGATATAGATTTATTCATGATACGAATGCTGAGAAACCGCTTTTATTTTATCATCACTTTTTTACAGTGGAGTCCTAAGTTGAGGGTGATTCAGGAAACCAACCAAAGTAAGGCATGTTTTCATTGTTTTCGTTCGAGCGTTTTCACACTCTGAATCTTCAGGAGTTTTGTTCTCTGACTTCTGGCCTTTGCGCGCTTCAGTCACTCGCTGATGAAGTGACCTGCACGTCATATCCTTTTCTACTACGTCAACCCAATCTTTAGTTGGATTTGTCGGTTCATTAGTTTGGGTTTTGCTGTTCTTAGCTTGCAACGCGGTGGGTGCGTCTCGTTCATCGGGAGAGTTCTAATTCTCGATAGAATTTTAATTATCTGAAGCAAGTTTTCTTTCAGGTTTGTTTTTTTTGCAGCTTAGGTCACTGATTTCTTTTATTGATTCCTTCACATTCAGCACTTTACATTCAAGCCAGGTTTTCCGCATATATGACAGGTTTCCTCTTGTCCTGCTAATTTAACCAAAATTCACATCCTAATTCCTATACGTATATGTAGCTGCCAATTGAATTTTCTGTTGTTTGGTTTTTCCTCATTTCAAACGTATGAATTCCCATGTTAAAACTTTTTGATCAACTTTTGTCACATCTCTGAAGATAGCACCATCATGCTTTTTTAGATAATTGGAAAAGTGCATCGATTGGAAGTGGATGGTATACTGGAACCCAGTGCACAGCCACATAAACCTTATTTAATTTGTAAAACCGTAAATTTGATACATCTCTGATTTCAGTGAGCTTTTTGTGTACTTTGAAAACTGTTTCCCGGTTTTTACTCGTCAAGTCCATATAATTAAGCTTTCTTCTTTACCCAGCCTATTATCTGGCTTAAGTTGAGACCTAAACCTTCACTTATTTTCCACATTTGTTTTCTGGTAGTTTTGTGAGGATTCTTAAAACTTAAACAATTTGGTCCAAAAACTTTTCTGGCGTTGGCAAAGTTTTCAGATGTAACGACCTTCGCAGCACTAGCCATTTGAACTTTCAAACACGACAGTTTCGTCCTGGTTCGATCTCAGCAGAGCAGCTCAAAGTAGTAATTTGCTTTAGCTAAAATGCAGATAGGCCGCATTTATTTCACTTGAAAACTTTGAGGTGAAGGTATAGTTCGTTTTTAAATTGTATTATGACGATGTTTTCTGAACGATTAAACGATTGTGGCCCGTAAGTCAAGATTCGTGATATACTAAGTTTGTACGAGGTTGAAAATAATTGCAAATACAGTCTCAAAAATATCTAAAATTTGAACTTTACCTATAAGTTTGAAAATCTAAACCTGCCGCGAAGGAGAGTTTTTCGAGCGCTATCAAAAATTTGAACAAAATTGCAGGAACCTCGATTTTATTTTAGATGCTGCGCGTTGCGTTGAGTTGCCGCCTGACACGTATCGGTAAAAGCTCCTCAAAATTCTAGACTATTTTCATGATTAACAATCGACTTGAATGCGTTGCGTGAAAAAATAAAACAAGGAAGAATTGATTGTGTGAAAAAATAAAACAAAGAAAAAGCGCAAAAATTTTGCTTTAATAGTTAAATTATTATTGTTAATCGAGTTGAACTCTCACTGTCAGCGACATGGCCTAGCGGTACCGCGCGCAGGTGACAGATCCTACGTGATGGGTTCGATTCGCGGCTGGAGCCGATCGCAATTGACATATGTAACGGGAGGCTGCTGACTCGAAGAGCGCAAGCTCACTTCGCAGTCTCCCTCAATTACTGTTGAATTTTCAGTTCAATATAATTTGAAAATAACCCTCAGTTATTTATTTATTTATTGTCAGTGACGTACGGTGAGCATTTTCTAAGGGTGTGCATCATTCCGAAGTATGCTGCCGCCTGCCGACAATTTTTAACAAATGAGTGAAAGAGCTCAAAATTGTGCGATCTGACATTAAACGCCTTTTCAATCATCCTAATTTGCATTTTAGGCACATGATCTTCCCTCACCCCCAAAATGTTAAGTTATTGTAGCAAATAAATATGAAGACAACAGTTTACTAATTTAAATGCAGCAGGCCGGCAGACCTATTAAAATCAAAGCAACTAGAGCAGTGATGACGAACATGCGGCCCGCGAAAGAATTTCCTGCGGCTCGCGAACATTTTGGCGAGACCAGTACTTTTAAACTTTCTTTTCCCCGTCTAATCTTTGCGATGCGATATCAAAAGCTGAGCCCCAGATTTAATCACGCGCGTATCACACAGTAATTATATAAATGCTCGATACAAGTCATCTGTTTCAGGATTCAGGAGTTCACCCATTGTTATGAAATAATAATAACATAACTCGAGTCCGTTGCAGTTTCAGCATAGTGCAGCAGTTAAGAGTATAACTTAGTCTATTCGAGTGAGAGCTTAGCCTGCTTTACCGTAGTAGGAATTTTGCGAGTTAGCGGAAATGAATTGGTGAGGTGGCAGTACCATTTATCATATGCAAATTTCACTGCTTTCTTAAGGTATTTGTAATTCTGTTTTTTAATCAATATTTAATTAGCCGTTGCCCGTTTGTCTTTAGCGATGTCTTCAGCGAAAAAACGAAATATTGTAGATGAAAAAGAAGTGGTTCAAAAAGATTGGACCGATATGTTTATGACCAGGAGCGTATTCAGAGGGGGCCATTGTGTCATCCTTCCCCCCTTTTTGACTCTGCCTTTTAGTAAAAAAAAAACAAAACTAATGGTGCCAAGTGACTGAAACATGCCAGACTCTTTTGATGGTTTCTGTAGCTTATGGCCAGGGGCTAATCCAAGGGGTAGGATGAGAGGTATGCATCCTCCCACCAACCATTTTCAAAATAGTTTTTGATGTATACAATTTTTCCATAACTTCGAACCTCTTCGAGAGCGATAAGCCTTACTCCAAAGCAGGCATAATCGAAAACGTGTGCGCAAAATGCATCATATTTGGCAAAGCACTCAGAATCAGGGTCAAAAAAATTAACAAAATTAGCCTGAGGATTGTTAAAAAGCATTACAAATAGCCATTACAGCATGTAAATTTTCAAAAATTTTCCGAGAGAGCATGCTACCGGACCCTCCAAGAGCTTTTCTTGTTTCTCAATCATTTTCAAATTTGTTCTGCCGAAAAAATACGCTTTAAAGAAATATGGAAATTATGGCTTCGCCCTTTTAAAACTTCTCGCTACGCCACTGTTTATGACCAAAAAGTTATGCGACCCGCTTGCTTATTGGAAAGTGACAAAGTGGCCCGCGACAGCAAATAGGTTCGTCACCCCTGAACTAGAGCAAAAGTCTCGTCAGCCTTATACGCTCAGCCAATCCAAGCTAGACTCATTCCAGACTGTAACGACTTTTTTGCATTGCTCATCATAAACATTTCGACTTCATTTCTCTTCTAGGTTGTTTCCTCCTTTTAGCAAGCGACTGGCCACACCCAACGATGCTTAGAGAAAAATTCTATAACTTCCAACCCACAACTAAGTTACCGGTAACCTAACCAGCCTACATTCCTACAATCCCCATGGCAACCCTATTTGTTCAATTTAAAATGTTTTTAGTGTCAATGAAGTGAACGACGCCAAAAAATGAGACGAGGAAAACGAGAAAATGTGCACAACAGGCTATGTGCACAAGTTAGCTGAATGTGCACATGTGTACAGAGTTGGGCATTTTTCGCGATAATTTATCGGCGATAATTTATGTTATCGCTTAAAATAATTTTGATTTATCGATTACCGATATCGCTTTTGTTATATATTTTGTTATCGCCGATAAATTATCGCGATAAACGGTTTTTTATGCACGCAGTGTTTAAACTTCAAAGTTGGTGAATTGGCGCTATGGAAAAACCACACGGTGTCCATTAAAATTTGTTGTAATTTTAGAAAACTATCTCTTTGTTTTGTTTAATTTCACGGCAGAGTCCGTAAACTGCTCTCTTTTCTTGAAAAATTAAAAAAAAAACATTTTTGCCATTCGACTTACAACAAAAAACTTTGTCAAACACATTGAAAATTTACTGCAACATTTATCGGAAAAATTTATCGGCGATAATTTATCGATTACCGATATCGCTTTAAAAAATTGAGATTTATCGATTATCGGTATCGCCTAGGGCGTTTTTGAAGTTATCGATTATCGTTATCGCTTTAGTACAGAAAGGTTTATCGTGCCCATCACTGCATGTGCATTATGTGAACAATTGTTGGTGCAGATTTTTTTGATGAGCTCAAATGCACAAAACTATGTGCACAATTTTGTGTGCACATTTTTCTCGTGTGCTCATGTGCACAACTTTTTCATGTGCTGCTTATGTGCTAGTGATGGAGTTCTCGAGACAAGTCTCGGGTCTCGAGATGGTGTTAATGGACATGTTTCAAAGTCCCATCTCTGCCTCGGTCTCAAACTTGAACTGAAAGTCTCGATCTCGAATCTCGGTTTCGCAAAATTATAAGTTAGTCTCGAAATATCACAAGTCCTTAGACTTAAAATTTTAGGTAAGCGTAGAACTAGAAAATTTTGAACTTAATTATACGATGTGAGCAATGCAAACAACGATTTGATTCACAGCAATACAAAATTTTCTTTCTTACAATCTCGCTATAACTGAGATGATGAGAAAGATAGCTTTTTTGTTGAAATTATTTTTGTTAAAATTTTTAAATCTTTTGATTTCTGATAATTTACTTCTCAGTGGGAGATAGTTGAGGTTCCAAAAAATTCGGAGAGTGATGGTAAAGTGCTGCATGACATTTCTTTCTTCAAAGTTTCAACTATTTGTTAATATTCACTTTTTTATTTGCTTATGAAGGTGTGATGTGAAGCATTTTGGAGAAGAGGATGCTGCGCTCTCTATGTTATTTCATGTTTATCTTTGTTGAAGGTGCTGACTGCTGATTACAGCTGTCTCCTTTTTTCTTCGCTGTTGGTCGATGCTCTAATTATTTCTCGTTTAGGGCCCTTTCATGTGGAATCATCTTGAGATGGTAGCATGGCAGTACAATGAGTTTTGGGCATTAAAAGTTAATCACGTCATCACGCTCGGAGTAGTTGTTTTCAGTTTTGTATTAAAAAACACATGTTATTGTACAGTGTAGTACGCTACAGTTGAGATTGCACACTCAAAATGCTAAACTTGAGCCTACTAACTTCTCTTTTTGAAAATCAAAACTGTGTTTTTAAAACATCTAAGAGTACCGGTAGGGTCAGTGACGATTTAAAAAGTATGAACCAAAAATCAAATCTTCATTACAGTATATTCGCGTTATTACGCCGAAGCATGTCATCGCGTGATGAGACCTATCTCCACGACTCAGCGTCTGGGCAACACCACTCTGAAAAACTCGCAACAATGGCGAGCCGTTTGCGACACTGCGTCCAAGTAGTAGACTGGCTCTGGAATTGATCCCCAGACATGAGCGATGAAATCGGGAAGACGCGAAGATTTTTAGAGAGAAGTGAGAGGCGTATTTCAGGTAAAAAAGGTAATAAAAAGTGCTAACTCACGAAAAAGTTTTCTTTTCAAAACTTTGATTTCAGAGTGTTGTCTCGGTCTCGATCAAATGCACCGAGTCTCGATTTCGGTCTGAACAGTTTTTCAAAACTCGGTCTCGGATCTGGGTCTTGAATTTTTTAAGCCTCGGTCTCGACCATCAAAACTTGACTCCATCACTATTATGTGCACATTAAAATTTCCGAATCGCGCGAGTAATGATAGTGCATGGGTAGTGTACTGAAGGGGATTTAATCATTGAGATAAGGATTAATGGCTCTGTTGTTTGGGGTAGAATTGAGGCAAAATATGCAATTTTTTATGTTTCAACAGTAAGAAAAGTCTCGTCAGTCTTTCTGTGCACAGCCAATCCAAGCTAGACTCATTCCAGACTGCAAGGACTCTAAATACTTTGAGCTTGAGGTTAAATTTGAAGTAAAAACTGCAATTCATCTTTAATAGTAAGAATAATAGTAATATATTTTCATAGCGTTCTTTCTTGACGGAAATTCAGATTTATACCGTGTCATAGCAAAGTATTATTTGTGGAGGGTTTTGTGCATTGAATTAATTGATGGCCTTTAAATGAGTATCCAGCCTTTCATTGATTAAACTCTTTTCAGCTTTCTACCCACTTATCGTGATTCGCAAGACCCATTTCAGTTTTACTTTGTCATAAGACCCTAAACAAACATTACTTTTTTGTTTCCAATTCCACCACATGCTTCTAAGTCAGGGGTTGGCAACATTTTGATGCTGCCGGACCAACATTAAGCTTAATAATTGGCCGCGGGCCATAAATGAGGTTTCCACTAAATCTGGCCAAAAAAATACACAAAAATGTTTATGTTGTCACGTCAAGTCAACAAGACTGTTGATGTTGTGTTTGTTATTGAAAGTTTGGGCTAGGTAAAAAGTCGAAAACCTAACTTAATCACTTGTGAAAAAATGAAGATGCTCAAGAACACTCATATAGTTATTGTTACTGTCATAAATTAACAAGATGTTTGAACTGAAAGTGTGTTAACACCACCACCGACGCCAAAAACATAAAAAGAAAAATCTATTAATAGAAATTAAAAAGCACAAAAATTATATTAATAGTCAAAACGTCGATGAGCTGCTTGATGTTGTTTTTGGTCAGCTAGTTTATCAAGGTTTGGATATGGGAAGAGGCCGGAAGCATAACATCTTGCAAGAGGCCGTCACTAAATCGTGTTGTTAAACTATGGTTCTTCAACGGAGGCGATTTTGCTTGTTAGGGGGCGATTTCAGAATTGCCAACAACATATTAGTTATAACAGCTCAGATGGCCGAGTGGTATAGAGCGTCTGCCTCGGTAGCTCTAGACTTGGGTTTGATTCCGAATCGGGTCAAACCAATGACTTTAAAATTGGTATTCACAATTTCCCTGCTTGACGCTCAGTATTAGAGGGACAGAGTGGAGAGCAAGCCGGCGAGTTTGTTTGTTGTGTCGTTGGGAAAAGGCACTTAGCGGGATTCCACCAGCTTGGTGTGGTGGATAGATGGCTGGCAGCTCCTAAACGAGCTCGTATGGCGCATTGATCGCTTTCTCGTAATAGGAGGATAAATATTCAAAAAAATACAAAATATGAAATGATCTTCCGGAAGAAGCTATGTGTGCGTGAAGACCTTTTTTTTGCTCTTCTCCTGGTTTTAGTAAAAAAATTTCTCAAAGCGCCAAGAGGGCAATTTTGTCCCACATTTTCCAAAAAGGGACGATTGTGCAAAAAAGGTTGAAGACCCCCGCGCTAAACTTTTTAGTCAGGATATCTACATGCGAATAATATACTGATTGAAAAGCAATTATGACAAAAGTGAATCAATTCTTATAGGACATCGAACAAATTTTGTGCAAAGTGCTTGATGCGTGACCAAAATTCTGTTTTTTTCTTTTCCGCCGGTCCTTTACAGAATAAAACACGGAAACGCTTCCAGTTAAATCTATTGCGTCATGCAACTGTTTAGTGGTTTGAGCTCAGGTAAAAAGTGATCGCCAAACCTCTGTTTGCTGCGCTATTGTCACAATTCCGTAAAGAGGTCGCGGGCCGCATGAATGCCTAATTTCAAAAAGAAGCCGTGGGTCTGATTTGGCCCGCGGGCCGCAGGTTGCCGACCCCTGATCTAAGTCATTACTCCCCATCAAATAAGGTTCCCAATCTCCCAATGGTGAAGCCTTTTTCTGTTTACAGGTCACCATCTTCACTTGCAACACTTCGTAGAGTTGTCAGTCGGGCTCGGGCTTTTCGGGTCGGGCCAAGTTTGGCCTGAATTTAAAAAAAAATGTCTGGCGTTAATCGTGCCGGACGCCGGATCAAAATTGCGATTTTCAGCGAGTGATGCGGTATTTGCGACTGCTGGAATACAACAGCAATGTGCATGGGTAAAACTCATTTGCTTTTTTATTAAATTTTTTTCAAAATTTAAAGCGACGTCTTCGATTTCGGGTTTAAATCGAGCTGAGACTGGCTGATGAATGACAATTCGAGTTTGGGTTTGAAAAATCGATTTCGAGTGGGGTCGGGCTCAACAACTTCGGCCCGTTGGCAACTCTGACTCTACCCCTACAAATTACACTTTTGTTAAAACGTTAAACAAAAAATTATGATTTTTACCTTAAGTTTAACCTCGCGCATCAAAACTATTAATATTCATCAAATAAGCCCCCAAAATCCCCATTAGTTAACCCCTTTCAAATTACAACCCACTTACCATGACTCTTTGAAGAGCCTCTAAATTATATTTTTTTGTAAAACGCTAAACAAAAATTACATTTTTGGCGCAAATCTAACCCCACGCACCAGAGACATTAATCTCATTGCATAAGCCCCCAAACTTCTTAAATCAGCATACCGAACTAGTTATTTCAACTTTGAACTACCAACTAACAACGATAATATATTTTTGTTGTTCTCTTTCGCTTTGTTTTAGCAGCTCAGGTTTTCTCCTTTTCCTTCAAACATTTTACTCGTACGAGTACTTACAACGTACTGGTAAATAAGCAATGCAATTAAAACTCTGGTAGTTGAATTATTGTTTGTTAAATCCGTTAAATAGATTTTGATGGGCCAATAATATGTACGGAATTAACTTCTTTACTTTCTTTCACTTTGAATAAAATCTATGTCATCTAATGTGCAACTGTTTAAACCAAGTAAGTGAATGATAACGAGTTTGTCAATATAGACCCAGTTTCCACGGTCTTACTGCAAATAACACTTTTTGTTTAGCAGGATTTGGGTAGAATTAATTCACAATGCAAGGAAAGGGGGCCGTAGCCAGCTTTTACAGTTGGGAAAGCTGGATATATTTTTAGGGGGAGGGCTGAAAATTATAGGTTTGTGTTTTTATAGGAAAACGCGGCGTAGTTTGCCTATTAGTTCCAGAAAGAAGCGAACCTACAAAATTTGTAGGTTCGCTTATAATCTGTATATTTCTTCTTTTACTTTTCCAGTTTATTATTGAAAAAATCTGATCAGCCAGTTTATGTTCCAACTGTCATTTAACCCAACAGAGTAAACTTATTTGGCTTTCAGACCACTGGCCGTTAGCTCAGTTATTAAGCGCACAGGTTCGGTGCGGGAAGTCTGGGCATCGATTCAATCGGCACAGTGTCGCTTACGGCTCGCCACCGCTGCAACGTTACTTCCTAGCTATGTAGCCCAGGCGCTATGTCGCGGAGATGGGCACCGCCACTCGTTGCAAGCTTCACCGTAATAATCATTTATCATTAAGAAATGCGAAGGAAAAAATACAAAGCGGCTAACTCGTGCTTCTAACTCGGATCAAATTTTAAAACTGGTGTTTTGCGTACCTAATTAAACAATAAGTTGTTATTTCGGGTTTGGATGAAAGTAATTTTGCTTAAAAGTTACGTACAAACCATCACCATTGCTTGTTTTTGTATTTTGGTTGTTTTTTTGTCAAAACTTTATTGCTAATTTAGTTCTGCTGGTAAAAACACATTAGGCTATAAATGGGACAGCAAAATGTTTAAGTCTGCAAAATCAAGAAAATTAAGTCATTTGCACCACATAGCGAAAAATACTTTTTGTCATGTTTCAACACAAAAAAGCGTTTCCGAAAATAAAATATTTATTCAAAGATCGTTTGGCAAAGTTTTACGCAAATTGTTTCCGAAATGAAAAAAATCTTTTGGTTTTCTGGAAAAATATTCCGAAAAACTTTTCAAAAACGACTTTGCTAAATTTCGGAATCGAGCTCAAAACCCGGCCGCTCCGATGTTTAATCGCATTTTTGATTTGAGCGCGACGCATGCGACCAGTAAAGCAATAATTGCAGTGTAGACATGTCGCTTGCGGAGCAAGACAATTTAACGCGGACGATTTAACGCAAACAAACTTGACGCGAGGACATCTTGACGCGAAAACGATTTGACTCGAAACGTGTGTAATGGTGTCGGCGGTTGGGGTCGGGGAGTAGAGGTCGGAGAGGGGGGGGTCGGGGGGATTGGGGTCGGGGGAGTTGGGGTAGGGATCCCGGATTGTGACACCAACCTCCCCCCCCCCGATCCTTACCGTTTTCAAGCTGCCGACGCCTACTTCACTTCACACGTTTTGCGTCAAATCGTCTTTGCGTCAAATCGTCCTTGCGTCAAGTCGTCTTCGCGTCAAGTTAGTTCGCGTCAAATCGTCCGCGTCAATTTGTCATGTACCCTGTCGCTTAACTTGATTTCACTAAGTATAAATTACCAAACTGGGTAGGGAACTGTAATGCTTTGCGATTTACAAAACTATTGACATGCAGTTTAGTAAAAAAAAATTAATGATCAACCTATCGTTTTGCTCAGTGTCAAACCTGCGGCACACCAATCTGTTTCATGTGGTTCGCGATCCAAATCAGAATTAGTTCATTATTCCTTTTAACGATTGTTGAAAAAACTTGATCTTTGAACTTGAACTCAAAAAACAACAATCAACTTTGATTTCACTGATTGAGTGATGTTAAACTCATTGATTCGAATACCGACACCTCAACTTTTTCTTTTAATTTTTCGTTGCCAAGTAAATGATTGCGATACCGGTATCTTATTCCTATCTCGTTTCGTTTCTCATTTTCATACTTTCTCATTTTCTTTTGTTTTATTCTCTTCTCATTTCGTTTAACCGATTTATTGCATCATAATAACTGTTGCAGCAGTTTTTAATGAAAGCGTGATTACTTGAACTTGCACAACTCGATCGTTTTTGCCGAACTTGAACTAAAAAAATTGAAACGGAAGAACTCGAACTTGTGTTCGGACTTGCAAACATCTCGTGAACTGGAAGTTGAACTCGATTAAAATATGGTCGGGATCCAGCCCTATATTGCAGAAATATATTGCATCATAAAAGAAATTTCCGTTGGGAATTGAACCCGCGTCTTTCAGGCTCCGAGCGCAATGCACAAATCACTCGCTCAAACTCATTTGCGACCAAACGTTTGTCTTTTTGTTCATTTCTAGTTTCTTGATGAAACAATAAACCTACAATACAGCAACATGACAAACAAACAAACAATCATGTAATCACACAACAGTCAGCGACATGGCGTAGCGGTGCCGCGCACAGGATACAGATTCTATAAGTAGGGGTGCATGGTCATCACACAATGAAAGCATATAGCGAAGTGATCATTCCCTTAATTTTTATAAGCAAAACAAAAATTTACGAAAGTGGGCCTTATTAGGAACACGAGTTCCTAATAAGGTCCACCGTTATTCTCTTAAATTTCACCATTAAGCACTGCAATTATGCAGTAATTACCAAGGTACGCTCATAAAGCCTCAAGAATTTAAAATGGCAAGCTATATACAAAAAATATGGAACCAGAGGCTTTAGTTTTCAATCTCGTTTCGGGTCAAACCAAACACTTTAAAACTCACAAAATGCTATTGTAGAAAACAAAGCAAACTTGTTTGCTATGTCGTTCCGAAAGATACTGAACGTGTTTTTTCATCTTTGGTCAGTCAACCAGTCAACCACTTCTAAGAGGACGAAAATTAGTCCAAAATATAAAGCAGAAACGGTACTGGTACTGTAGTAGGCTTACCGGTATATAAACTTAGCTTTAAGTACAGGGCAGGCGCCAAAGGGGCCAGGGGAGATCTTCCGCCCCAATCGACCAGCTTGCTCCGCCCAAATCGACATGCTTGCCCCACCCCCCAATCAACAAACTTACTTCTTTAAAGAAAGCGGCAATTGTACTTAATTTCGAACTTTAGCCCCCCCTGATAAACGCTTGGCTAAGGCCCCCCTAAGTCGACTGCTCTGCCGCCAGCTCTGTTTAAGTATGTTTAGCTAATCACAAATCGGCTTTAAGTTCAACAATCCATAGTTATACCTAACAACAAGTCTTGAAAATACTTAACTGAATTGCTGCAGTAACCTGACTACACCTGCACCTTGATACTCTAGCAAGACTATTCAAGCACGTGGGCCTTATTAGGAACATCTACCTTCCCTATCAAAATGCTTAGCTTTTCATCACGTCTAAAAACATTTTTGCAATAAACCGCATTTTTTATTCACTGGTAAGTGTACTTTTATGCAAAACTTTCAAATAAAAAAAATTTTTTCTCTTAGCTTTAGAGAAACAATGGTTTGAGAGAAAAAGTTGAAATGTGGTAAGCCACAGTGAATATATGTCAGCTTTTAGTAAAAGCCAAAACGAAATTTTTTATTTGATCCTGGAAAGAAGATTCTAGTGGTGGGCCATATTAGGAGCCGGGCCATATTAGGCGCAGGGACCTCACAAGCAGTTTAGCTGGTTTAAACATTATTTTTGGTACGATAATGCTTTTTAAAACGGAAATTTTTCCCGATAATGTAAAATTTCTTGATCACCATGCAGGCCTATTTAATTCTGTGCTGATTTTATCATTGATAAACAAAAAATTCTGATCAATATATAACAGAACTTCACCTGGACTGCCAACGTGACCCAATGAGTGTGCCAATGTGGTTGAAAAATGAAATTGTTTACGCCATACAGTAAGCACTTTTCAAAAATGTGCGGTTCGATTGCGATTTTTTCAAGCATCAATAATTGCTGTAGATTTGTAGCTTTTCAGCTCATTATTGGCAATTTATGTTTTGATGTAATTGCACATGCACCATAAAAAATTTTGCCTAGTATTCCTCCAAACCCCAGGCAGTAATTGAGTAGCCTACCTATTTATGACTTTACGTCATTTGTGTGCGTCAATAACGCAGGATTAAGATTTAACTGACACATTCAGGGTCATTGCAACTCGCGTAGTTAAAATGAATAGTTTAGTAAACTTTTCAAATGAGATGAACATTGCAAGCTCACAATCTGCACGGTGAAAATAACCAGGATTCGTCATTGTTACAAATAAGTCAAATTAAAAAAGAATCAAATCTTCATTATACTCGAGGTATTACGCCGAAGCGTGTAACGAGTGGCAGGACCCATCTCCGCAGCCTAGCGCCTGGGCAACACAGCTTTGAAGAAACGTCGCAGTGGTGGCAAGCCGTTGACAACACTGTGCCGATTTGCCCGACCCGGGACTCGAATGTCAGACCTCCCGCACCGATAACGTATTCGCTTATAAACTGAGCTAACGGCCGGTAAGTGAAATTAATATGAATTACAAGCATTACGTTAAAAACGTTGCCGATTTATGAATTTGAACTAATAAATTTATAGAAATGACGAAAAATATATAAAACAATAGATGGATAGATTTCCAGGCATTCAATCCTTTGTTTTCTCACCGCACGAAGGATAGGGTGTATATGGTTAAATCTTAAAATTGTCTTGCTTTGTTGTCTGTTTGTGTTTCAAAACTGATATCCGCAGACTGCATGCAAACCTCATTTGTCGTAATGGGAAGCTTTGTTGTAATTCTCACATCGATTATCGCTTATTCACTGATATTTGACAAACGTTCTAGAACAGTGGTTCTTAAACTGGGTTCGACCGAACCCCAGGGGTTCGATGAGTTGGTTCCAGGGGTTCGGTGGATATCGAGAAATTGAAGGCACCTACAATTAGAAAACGCAGCGTAGTCCAATTTTTTTTTTTACAAAAAAGTAATGTGTATAGTCTCTAGTGTAGTGTTTCTTAACCTGTACCAAGCGGCCGAACCCTAACAACTTCGTGGCTGTCTCAGCCGAACCCAACATCCAGTTTCCCTTCCAAAATCAGGTAAAGGCCAAAAAAAAATGGTCATCACGTCTTCCGTCGTTTAATTTTCCTCCCAAAATCAGGTGAAGACCAAAAAAAGTCATCACGTCTTCCGACGTCCAATTTTCCTCCAAAATCAAGTGGCTAGCAGCCCCCTGGGTACTCCCCTGAAAGTGTTAGGATTTTAAAGGACTTCCACCGAACCCCAGAGACAGCTCCGTCGAACACTTGGGGTTCGGTCGAACCCCGGTTAAGAAACACTGCTCTAGTGATTAGTAACAAGTAACAATGAATTAACATGACAAGTAGGCCTAAGTTTTTCGTAACTAGACGAATAATGCGTTTTGCACTACCTTGGGTGTGCACTGCGCAATTATTACGTAACTTGATTAAAGAAACAATGAATGTGAATTTTTCTAAGGGCTGCAAGCATGCTATGTAGTAGCGAAATCTCTGCTTTTCACGTTAGGAGGTCATGAAGTATTTTGTCGTTTGCGCCAGATAAAGTTCCGAACCAGATCGATACTGTAAATTAAGCATAAATAAGACTAATAGTAATAGTACTGTTTATGGAGGAAAAATAAAGCCACCGTAAATCTCTAAACTGGACGTTTCGAGAACATACAGTATTGTTCGAATTAATTGAAATCGACTCTTTATTTTTTCATTCTTTCAATTTGGTTTATCTTGCTAAGGAAATAATGTGTATAGTTTATTTATTGTTTACATCTAATGCAACAAGTCAATTGTCAAAACAAGTTTGTGACGTCATATACTGCATTATTACGTCATAACGAGTGCTTAAAGCAAAATGTCAGCGGCTACTGCTAAAAAAAAACAAGGTAGAAGTTTGTCATGGCGGATACTACTAGAAAGCGTGCTAGTGTCATTGTTCATGCAAACATTCCGAACTTAACCAAAAAAATGTTGCCCAAATCTCTTGAAATGAGTAGGACAACCGTTTTCTGGGTTATTAGGCAATTCAATGCGACAGGACTCGTAACCCCCCCCCCCCCCTAAAAAAGGAAAATCAATGTGGCAGAAAGAGGTTTCCCTTCCCTAGGGTTCAGAAAAAGGTTTTCCTTCTCGACAAAAGTTCTTTTGCTTTCCCTCAAAATTCAAAATCCCTAGAGTGGGGAAACCTTTTTCTGCCACATTTTCTTTTTGGGGGGGTTACGGGTCCTGTTGCATTGAGTTGCCTAATAACCCAGAAAACGGTTGTCCTACTCATTTCAAGAGATTCGTGCAACATTTTTTTGGTTAAGTTCGGAATGTTTGCATGAACAATGACGCTAGCACGCTTTCTAGGAATAGTATCCTCCATGACAAACTTCTACCTTGTTTTTTTTTAGCAGTAGCCGCTGACATTTTGCTTTAAGCACTCGTTATGACGTAATAATGCAGTATATGACGTCACAAACTTGTTTTGACAATTGACTTGTTGCATTAAATGTAAACAATAAATAAACTATACACATTATTTCCTTAGCAAGATAAACCAAATTGAAAGCATGAAAAAATATAGAGTCGATTTCAATTAATTCGAACAATACTGTAGGTGCAGTTGTCATCATCAGCCTTTTGTAGAGTCTTGCATACACAGCTGATGATGACAGCTGAATCTGTGTTCTCGAAACGTCTACTTTTGAAATTTACTGTGGCGTTATTTTTCCTGCTTGAGCTGTTTTCTTCCCGTATTTATTGTATTCCGAAGAACAATGTATAATATACTTGAACTTCTAACCCTGTTGTTAGGAGACTACAATTGTTAGAATTCGGCTCTATTCGTTACAAAATATTTTTCATTTTAGCAGGAGTTCGGTGAGCACCTGCATGAAGCTTAAGGGATTCGGTAGGTTAAAAAGTTTAAGAACCACTGTTCAGAATCTAGATCGTATGCAGAAGTCTTTGTTTGCGTTTTAAAACACTGCAGCAACAAGTTCTTTTGTACAAATTAAACTAAAGTTACGTTAGTCCGGTGAGATTTTTTTCTATTGTTTGATTAAAGCATTCCTGTTGTTGCTTGTGCGGCCTTGATTACTGTAGGAATGAGGTTAGAAACCACTGTTCTGTGGTTTCAAAGCGCTTGGACTAATGTGCGTGGCTGCGTGCCACACGCACAGTCAGTTTAGAATGAAATGGTTGTAACGCTGTTGGTGAAGTTAGATACGCACAAATTTGCAAGAACTTGTGCGAGTTTTGTTTTACAATTTTGTTTTACAGTTTTACAATTGTTTTACAATTTACGTTTTTGTTTTACAAACAGTAGAGTCGTTTTTGTCGCTTAAATTGCTTAAGGTTAACTCTGCCGGAAAAAACAACGCTTAAAAACATAACGAAATTTGGTGCCTCATCCCTGATAAAAAAATTTTTGAATACGCCCCTGACATGAAAACAATTTCAAAGGGCTGATGTATGCTCGTTTCCGTGTCTAAACGTCTTAACGTCTTTGTATTTAGTTAAACATTTAACCTATTTCAAAACTACATCCCCCCAACCAAAAATTTCTGGATCCGCCCTTGGTAGCAAGTTTAAAGCAGCTTGCTTCACGTTTACAGAGACTAGTTCTGTTGTAACAGAGTGTTTCGTAGGAGGAATGAACACCGACGTAAAAAAGCTGTTTTGTGTGTTCGTTAATTACCAAACATTTTTGCTGAATATGCCAGCAAAAGACAACCAAGAAACCGCAAAGGCAACACCGAGGGCACAACTCAGAAAATATGTGGGCAAAGTTTCAACGATTACCTTGCCTTCAATTACTTTTGAGTTTTGGCAAGGGAGAAGGCGTGAATTCCCTGCTCTTTTCACACTCTCCACTCATACACTATGTGCACCCGCTTCTTCGGCTCCGCTAGAAAGAAATTTTAGTGCAAGCGGGCTAATAATGCAACCACAATGAGCAAGACTCTCTTCGGAAATGCTTGAAATTCTTGTGCATTTAAAATGCAACTTCAATTTTTTGGAAAATAAAAAAGTTGATTCAACTTGGTGCTACAGATTCGTTTTTACGAGGCCGAATAATTGCCGGTTTCGGTCTTGGTCTCGATTGCTGCTGGTCTCGGTCTCAAACCACAGGTCTCGGAAGATAGCCGGTTTTGGTTTCGGTCTTGGTCTCGAAAAAATTATCAGGTCTTGATCTCGAAACAGGTGGTTTCGACCACAACACTGTGACTACGGGGCTAAAAATGTGCACGGCACAGGCAACCCACATGCGCTCAGTACACAGCAGTGGATCTATTTAAAAAAAAGCGGCTGTGTCATAAACGTCCACTTTCGCACAACCGGAAAGTGGGAGCCTGAGTAAATAAATAAATAATCAGGGCTTGATGACAACCGGGTTATAGCCTACGTGGGTAGACCCGCAGTAGTCAGTACAGTTGCAAATGATCCGGGTATAGCTTGCACTTAAAAAATGAAATGAAAGCGAGTGTGGAGTTGGAGGGCGCTAACATCATCGACGTTCGCATTTCTCACCCACTCGGTGGCCTACAAAGTAATTCATTCATTCATATATTTATTTATTTTTATTTTTTTTTTCGAAAATGGCAATTATATAATAATAACATGACAAAAGATACTCAGTAACGTTTTCAAAAAAACTGAAACTATACCTCCTAGAAAAACAAATGTAGGTAAAGTTTGTTTCTTGTTTTCCTTTTATTAATTTTCACTATTAATTTTTATGATTTATCAATGTTTCTTTCGTGAAAATTTGTTTTCTGCCGTGCGTACTGCGTTGGCCTACTGACTATTACTAAAAAAGTGCACTCTGCTTAGTCAACTATAATTAAGTAAGAGGCTGCATATATGGCGACCGCGCATTGCCTTCCTTGCAATGCAAGGACATATGGTCTTTCGCAACCTCCCACTTGAAAGAGCAATTTGTTACTGTGTATAGTAAATGAACGAAGATTTCCAAGACTCGGTCGACTGTGATCATAATTACTTTAAAGAAGCACTATAACTTTGGCCTACTGTATTTGCATTACAGTAGCTTAGAATAAAAAATGGAGCGTTTGACGCCTATAATATTTTACTGTTAACAAATAAAAACCTTCATTTGATCATTGACTGTTATTCTGTTTAATACTTGTCAAATGAGAGCTTGGTATTTGTAGCATAGCAAAAAAATTGTGTCGCAATTTATCTACTAGTCTAGTTAGACCAAAAAAAAGATACAAATAAAATGACTGTTTCCTGTAAATTGCAGCCCACAATGAATGAGCGGCAAAAGAAAAGAGCAGAACAGAATAAAAGCAAACGGTCTAAAAGCCCTATTTTTTGGCACAACGGAACTTTCTAAAAACAATCATTTTTGGGTCTTATGCTGCTGCAAACTGCACTTTTAGCAGTTAGAGTAGAAAGCGACAGTGTCGCATCATCATTAATATATAGAGTTGCTTATTTATCCTCCTATCACGAGAAAGCGATCAATGCGTTATATGAGCTCGCTTAGGAGTTGCCGACCATCTGTCTACCTCACCACATGGGGGGACTCCGCTAAGTGCCTTTCGCAACGGCACAACAAATGAACTTGCCGGCTTGTTCTCCACACTGTCCCTTTAATGCTGAACATCAAGCAGGGAAACTGTGAATATCAATTTTAAAGTCATTGGTTTGACCCGACTCGGAATCAAACCCAAGTCTACAGCTCCCGAGGCGGACCTTCTTACCACTGGGCCATCTGAGCTGTTGATTGCATTCAGTATGCAAGCACGAGTACAGTAGAAAGTTTGTGATAGCGAAAGTACAGTTACACAGTAGAAACCAGGTAATATTCTATACGGTGTTTAAATTGATCTTTTTAACTAAGTTTGATTTAAGAATAATAGTTCAGTAAATAAAATAGACGCATATTTTGCGACTTTAGTAGGATATTATCAAATTGCAAAGAAGTGATGTAAGATTTGATGAATAATTTTGCTTTTAATACAATTTAGACATAATAATTTTGGATGCCAGAGGAAATTAACGTAAGCTGAGCTCAAAGCAATTTAATCTAAAAAAGTAAAAAACAGTTTACTGGTACAGATTAGTCAGCCAATGAGCTATACAGGGTGACCCAAAAAAAACGGAACCCGTGTATTTAGAATAATTAGAATTGGGTTCCGTTTTTTTTGGGTCACCCTGTATGAGTCTATTGTGGTGAATTAGATGGATCGGTTTGTTTTCGAACATTCCAGGTGCGATCGTCAACGTACTAGCAGCCAATTGTCATTTCTCAGCGTAAAACATTTTAGTGTTTTTCATACATTTGTTGCAAATCAAAATAAAATCTTCGTTATACTCGCCGTATTACGTCCAAGCATGTAACGAGTAGCGGGGCCCATTTTCCCAGCTTAGCGCCTGGGCAACACAGCTTCGAACTCCGAAGAAATAAGCCTATTGCAGAGGTGGCGAGCCGTTGGCAATACTGTGTCTGATTGGACCGGCCTAGGAATCGAACCCCAAATTTCCCGCATCGGAAGCGATGTCGTTACCACTACGCCAAACAGCCATGGCATGTTCATCGTGGCATGTTCATCGGTAATCAATTTAGCTACTTTTTTAAATTTTGCAAGCTTAGATAATGTTGGCTGTTTTCAAAGTTGGTGTTTTGGGGAGTAGTCAAACAAAGTTCGCTTACTCGGTTAAGAAAATGCCCCCCCTCCCCCCGAGCTCAGTTTCTGGTTACGGGGCTGCACAGAAGATTTCCGAAACATCAACGGTAGATCTTAAGGCCAATAAAGTACTACGGGTAAAGCGTAAAAATACCAGTTTGGTAATCATCATACTTGCCATCTTCATATTAGAAAGCAAAATACAAAACAAAACAGGTTTTTATCAATGCACAAATTCTTCAATGTTTTCCATGCGGCGGTGTAATTTTCGTCAAATAATTTTATTTATCCCTAATTTTATTTTTGTTTTATTTATCTTATTTATGAATTTTTTTTTTTTTTTTTATATTTTGCGATAATAAAACAAATACGATAAATACACACTATAAATTAAGCATTGTTATCGAACAACTCCTTCAACATAGTTGACCCCATTTTCGAAAGTGTAACCCCAATTTATTTTTCTTTTTAGCTATTACATATTCAGATTGCTTAATTGAATTAAGAAGACTAAAGTACTGTACCATATTGGGTCTTGATTTAGAATATTTGCATCGATAAATTAAAAAACGTGCATATAAAAGTAATCCGTTAACAAACTGAAATACTCCATTGCAATTTTCATATCCAAATAATTTATGAAGATTTTCTAAGTTAAAATCGTGATGTAGTTTTACCGAAAGCCAATCGGAAAGATCTTGCCAAAAAGATACTACAAATTTACACGTACAAAATAAATGAATAATTGTTTCAGGTTCTTCGGAACAAAATACACAATAATTACTGTCAACAATACCAAATCCAGCAAGTTGCACATTAGTCACAATAGATCTCAAGTTTAACCTGATTTGAAAAGATCTCAACTTTGTTTCATTTGTAGCAAAATAATTATTTTCATATATTTTATTCCAGTCGATATGATTTGGTAAGATTTGCAATGCATCACACCACTTTCGTTGCTGTTTTATTGGTAGCAATCTCGATTTGCTTCTTAAGTGCTTGTAAACTGTTTTATTGGATTTCCCAAGAAAAGTAATTAGTTCTTTAGCTTTTTCCTTGGAAACCCAAAAAAGTTCGCCTGATGTAGGTGCTTCCCCTATCCAGTGCGTTGGAATAGCAGATATCAATTTGACATGTTTTATAAAACTGTAATTATTTGGATGCATACCATTTAACAGTGTCAAATCATCATAGGTTATTATTTCCCCATCCGAATCCGTCAATTGTTTGAAATGAAAAATACCAACTTTTAAGAACTCCTCTATTGGCATTGGTTTTTTTTGATATTTTACTGCTTTATTTAGCCACAAAAATTTATTATCGCGGAAGATTTCTGAAACGTCAATGGTAGATCTTAAGGCCAATAAAGTACACCGGGTAAAGCGTAAAAATGCCAATTTGGTAATCATCATATTTGTCATCTTCATATTAGAACGCAAGATACAAAACAAAACAGGTTTTCATCAATGCACAAATCCTCCAATGTTTTCCATGCGGCTGTGTAATTTTCGTCAAATAATTTTACTACTCCCTTAAATTGCAACGCCAACATGTGTTGCTTGATATCAATCATTTTAGCTCCCCCGTCTACAATATCACAACATAATTGTGACCTTCCAATTTTCTCCCACTTGAAACCCCAAATAAACTTGAATAAAACTTGGTTAATTTTTTTAATGTAAGAATCGGGTAATATCACTGCTATGAATTTTATTTATCAAATAATTTTATTTGACATGCAACGCCGCCATGTGTTGCTTGATATCAATCATTTTAGCTTCCCCGTCTACAATATCACAACGTAACTGTCACCAACCAACTTTTTCCCCCTTGGATCCCCAAATAAACTTGAATAAAACTTGGTTAATATTTTTAATGCAAGAATCGGGTAATATCACTGGTGGTTTAGCGGCTTTAAACATTGTTTTTGGTACGATAATGCTTCTTAAAACGGAAATTTTTTCCCAATACTGTAAATCCACTTGGTGACCATATTATATTTAATTCTGTGTTGATTTTATCATTGATAGACGAACAGTTTTTGATCAATACATAACTACTTATGACTTTACGTCATTTGTGTGCGTCAATAACGCAGAATGAAGATTTAACTGACACATTCAGGGTCATTACCACTCGCGTAGTTCAAATGAATAGTTTAGTAAACATTTCAAATGAGATGAACATTGCAAGCTCACAATCTGCACAGTGAAAATATCCGAGATTCGTAATTGCTACAAATAAGTCAAATTAAAAAAGAATCAAATCTTCATTATACTCGAGGTATTACGCCGAAGCATGTAACGAGTGGCAGGGCCCATCTCCGTAGCCTAGCGCCTGGGCTACAATAAACACAGGTCTGAAGAAACGTCGCAGCGGTGGCGAGCCGTTTTCGACATTGCGTCCTATTTGACTGGGCCAGGAATCGAAATCCAGACCTCCCGCACCAATAGCGTGCGTTTTGCAACTGAGCTCATGGGCCGGTATTGATTGTTTATCATTATCACTATTGATCACATTAACGTTGAATTTGTTGCTAGATGCGAGGACTTTACCTTGATGGCAACTGGATTCGTGAAGACGGTGCGATATGTTTGGCAGCCTGTGTACACAAAATCGAAACACTGAATGTCCGGGACTGCGGTATCGGACCAAGAGGCATTGAAGCTCTGGCTCAGAGTATCAGAGAAATGAACCATCAGGTGAAAATATTAAACAATGTGAAATTGATAATATTTTTGCACGATGAATTAAAATGTATAAAAATATGGATTAACGCACAAAAGTGTGAAGGTGCGTCTACCGATGCGCGACAACACGACAGGAGACAATTTTTTATCCCATTTTGTTCGTTTATTTTACTGTTTAGCGATCACGCGAAAACCTTTTACATTCACTTACATTATGATTGCCTGTCGCGTTGTCGCCTGTCGCGTTTTTGTAAACGCATCGTTCGTGTATAAGGCTCCATGAAATTGCGTTTAGAACATTGGGGAGCGTTTTACATGGCTAGCGACAACGCGCCGATCGGTTTGCGACTGGACGACAATGAGTATTATGTAACTGTAGCAGAATTTCGTTCACTTTCTGGTGTTGCAAGTGAACTAGAAAACAAAACAACCAAGGAGCGACAAAACTGTCTCGTGCTGCGAGTTGAAATGCCGCGGGACACGTATCGGTAAACGTTCCTCACAATTCAAAACTATTTTCACGATCAATAATCGACTTGATTAACTGATGGCTTCAAAGAATAAATTGAACAAACAAAAAAGCGCCAAAAATTTATTATAACAATTTGATTATTGCAGAGCCGTTGAGAGCCAAGCCAGGGCCTGGTACCAAAATTATATCTGGGCCACCGCAAAGTGACAAAATGATAAAAGAGATGATTTGCCAAAAGAGGCAATTTGTTATACTGCAGGGATGGCAAACTTTTTTAAGTGATGGGTCAAATTTAGCCCTGGGCAGTTAACGATTGTGGCCGAAGGGCAACACCCAAACTCGGGTGAAGAGCGAAAAAAAGTTCATCACGTTTCCAGATTTCCGATTTTCCGCCCGAAATCGGGGGTAGAGCAAAAAAAGTCATCACGTCCGCAGATGTCCAATTTTCCGCCCAAAATCGGATGAAGAGCAAAAATAAGTCCTCACGTTTGCGCGTCGTAAAACTTTCCAAACTTCAAGCGGCTCACTGAAATGTGCCAGTGGGTCACTTGATGACCCGCGGGTCAATGGTTCGCCATCCCTGTTATACTGTATGTCGAAATCGGTTAACAACCAAAAAATGACCAATAAAACTCTCCACTAGGTGGTGCTCACTGTTTAGCCATCCTAGTTGAAACTTAATCCTACCATTTAGCTAGTGGTAACTTTCAGCACAGCAATATGTTTTATGCCTTTAAAGACTATTGCTGATCTGCAAAAACATCGGACTATATCCATGCGTCACGCAACCAAAATAATTGGAGAGGCCCAAGTATTAAGTTAAACGGATATACTGATCGCAACCTTTGCAAAAGCCGTATTTAGCATTGAGTTACATCACGAAACAAGAGAAGCTGGGGAACGATACCAAAATATGTCGTGATATTCCAAATGCTTGGATAACAAATCAAAACGCACTTTGATGCCCCCAGCCCCCACCCGCTTCCAAATTTTAGACATTATGCGCAATCAGTGGATTCCTCACGATTTAGCGAAAATGGCATAGTTTTAGGTTTGAGGGGCGAAGCCCCCAGCTGCCAAAGGTTAATGGTGTCGGCGAGTGTAGCCCCCCGAACCAGAGTTGGACTTGGGACGGGCTTTTCGGGTCGGGCTCGGGCCGTGATTTTCAAATTATTTCTGGCTATTTGGGGACTGATATTCAGCATGTCAACGCAAAATATTTTTTATCTTTTTTTACATGTTTTTCTGTATTTTTTGTGTGAATCTGTAGCACGCACTCGTTTGGAGTATTTGTTTATTTTGCAATAACGGCATAGAGCAGCATACTGTAGAATAACCTGTATGGGCCTATATTTGTACACTACATCATTTCGGGCCGAAATCGGGCTTTTCATTCTTTCGTCGGGTTCGGGCCGGGTTTGGACAGTGGGTGTCGGGTTCGGGCCAAGAAAATTCACTTGCGTCCAACTCTGCCCCAGACACCAACGGATTTTTACGGTTTTCACGTAAAAAACACTCGTTTTAGCATATTTTCTTATTAAAAAAGGACAATCTGGTCCCTGCTGTTAGTGCAGTCATTATTATAGTGCCAGACAATACAAAAATATTTTATCATCCTATGTCTACAAGCAGAAGCTTGGCTAAAACAAATGAAAGGAGGCTGTAACCAATACTAACCATTATTAGTTTTGGCGCACTTGATGGGATGACGTGTAGGTGTGTTCTATAATCTTCACCAACGCATGCAAAATGTTTTCTAAATTCGAACTGCAGATCAAGAAAATTACTTTACTCCTACGTCGAAGCGGTTGATTGAAGCAAAAATTAATAAACAAAAAGTTGAATTTATTAGAAAGGGTTAGTACAAGAATTATATAAGAATCGTAGAATATAATAATAGTACAAGAATAAGAATATTAGCTTAGTATATAGCCTACTTTAAGAATTGTAGTAATTTTTTCAATTGTAAAAAAGACAAATCTCAAAAAATTTGGGGGCCTCAAGCCCCAATGGTACGACGCCTCTGCTCTGATTATAATTGATTAAATCATAGTGGTACCGTACTACCGGTAGGGGCCTATTAGGTTAATTATTCCAATTAAGAGTAAACGAGTGTTTTTGCACCGGCTAATTTGATAAAAATTATTTCCTCTCCGAGGCCTTTTTTGAGCCCCATTCTGATATCGATATGACCAGTAGAGTACGCAGGGGGGCTCCTATGCGCGTGCCCCCTCAGGACTTGTTTGGTGCATATTAGAACAACTTAAGAGGTGTGGTTAATAGTTATGTTAAGAAAGCAATAACACATCTAAAAGTAACAGCAGCGACATTCTAGTATACCACACCGCATGATAACGTCGGATTACATATAAGACGTTTTTGGTTTGTAGGCTACTTTAGCTGTGGCGCTGACTGGGGGAAGGGGTAGTACTAGTGTGTCCGCCCCAGGTTTCTCTGAACCCAAAAACCCGGGTTTGGAGTAATATTTGAAACGCAACATAAATAATTAGGGCTTCAGGACAACCGGGTTATAGCCTTCGTGGGTAGACACGCAGTAGTCAGTATAGTTGCAAATGAGCCGGGTGTAGCTTGCACTTAAAAAGAGAAATGAAACCGAGTGTGGAGTCGGCGGGCCCTAACATCATCGACGTTCGCATTCCTCACCCACTCGGTGGCCTACAAAGTAAATGAACGGAGACTTCCAAGACTCTGTTGATTGTGCTCATAATTACTTTAAAGCAGCACCATAACTTTTGTCTACTTGCATTACAGTAATAAAGAATAAAAAATGGAGCGTTTGAGGCCCATAATATTTTACTGTTAATCAAATAAAAAACTTGATTTGATCACAGACTGTTATATCTGTTTAATACAGCGTGGCGTAGTGGTTCGGAGCGTCGTTTTTACGACGACCATGATCGCAAGGTTGATGGTTCACCTCCCAACCTAGTCTCGTTGTTGCGTCCTTGGATAAGATGCTTCACGATGATTATCTCTGCTTGGTGGAATCTGGCAAGCAGCAAATTAAAGAAGTCAGAAGAAAATTCAAACGGAAAACTTGGAAACAAAGGCAACTCCTAAGCGAGTCTGGATTCGTCCTACGCATAGCGCCTCCGTCGCTTTCTCGTGATAGGAGGATAAAGATGAAGAAATCAATCAATCAATCAATACTTGTCAAATCAGAGCTTGGTAATTGTAGCATAGCAAAAAAATTGTGTTGCAATTTATCTACTAGTATAGTTAGACCAAAAAAAAAGATAAATAAAATGACTGTTTCCTGTAAATTGCAACCCACAATGAATAAACGGCAAAAGAAAAGAGCAGAACAGAATAAAAGCAAACGGTCTAAAAGCTCTATTTTTTGGCACAATGGAACTTTCTAAAAACAATCATTTTTGGGTCTTATGCTGCTGCATATTACATTTTTAGAAGTTATCAAATCGGTGAATGTAAAAAAGCGACAGTGTCGTATCATCATTAATATATAGAGTTGCCTATTTATCCTCCTATCACGAGAAAGCGATCAATGCGCTATACGAGCTCGCTTAGGAGTTGCCAGCCATCTATCTACCTCACCAACATGGGGGGACTCCGCTAAGTCCCTTTTTCAACGGCACAACAAGTAAACTTGCCGGCTTGTTCTCCACGCTGTTTCTTTAATGCTGAACGTCAAGCAGGGAAACTGTAAATACCAATTTTAAAGTCATTGGTTTGACCAACCCGACTCGGAATCAAACCCAAGTCTAAAGCTCCTGAGGCGAACGCTCTTACCACTCAGCCATCTGTGCTGTTAATTGTTTTCAGCATGCAAGTACAGTAGAAAGTTTATGATAGCTTAAGTACGGTAACACAGTAGAAGCCTGGTAATATTCTATACGGTGTTTAAATTGATTTTTTTAACTAAGTTTGATTCAAGAATAATAGTTCCGTAAATAAAATAGACGGCATATTTTACGACTTTAGTTAGATATATTAAAATTGCAACGAAATGATCTCAGAGTCTATTAATAATTTTGCTTTTAATACAATTTTAACTTGGTAATTACTTTGGATGCCAAAGGAAATTAACGTAAGCTGAGCTATTCAGTTACTTTTTTAAATTTTGCAAGCTTATAGATACATGTTGACTGTTTTTAAAGTTGGTGTTTTGGGGAGTAGTCAAACAAAGTTCGCTACCCCGGTTAAAAAAATGCCCCTCCCCCCTTTTGACCTCGGTTTCTGGTTACGGGGCTGCACAGAAGATTTCCGAAACATCAATGGTAGATCTTAAGGGCAATAATGTACTACGGGTAAAGCGTAAAAATGCCAGTTTGGTAATCATCATACTTGCCATCTTCATATTAGAACGCAAAATACACAAAAAAAAAAAACAGGTTTCATCAATGCACAAATCCTCCGATGTTTTTCATGCGGCGGTGTAATTTTCGTCAAATAAGAACAGTTAATTTGCTAATCTGGCACTAAAAACACTGATAAAAAACCAACGTTTCGACAGACTAAACTACCTGCCTTCGATCAGGGTACAAAAAAGCAATAAAGACGAGTCAGCACTTTAAATACAACAAAGTCACGTGTTTAAAACAAAAACAAAGTTCTGTGATTAAATTTAAATGAAAATGAAATGTTGTGTGATTTTATGGCGCTTTTTAACTACAAAAGTCCTTTAGCGCCAGGACTAAGTTTTGTCAAAATGTCACTGGCGTATTTTATTCTCTGTTCATTTCATCCTCCGCGCTACACTTATATGCTGAGCGTTTAGCAAGTGTAACAGCAGATACCAGTTTTCAAGTCTTTGGTTTGACCCGACTGAGAATAAAACCCAGTCTACCAGCTTCCAAGGCGAACGCTCTTAACCACTCGGCCATGGCACTGGTGAAACATCAAAACCAAGTAGATCAGCAGGACATCGCTGCGTCAAAGCAATCCCAAAAACCAAATTAATTAACAACGCAACTATGAAGCTTCTCATGCAGAGGTGGAGCGAACAAATTTTGATGCACCTGAGGAAACGCTACAGAATCTCTGTCATTTAAACAATTATTTTGCGAGTTAATAAAATATGATTCGATAAATTTTCGTTTAGCATAATCATTTTCAATGACAGAGATTCTGTAGCGTTTCCTCAGATATACCAAAATTTCGTCAATAATTTTATTTATCCCTTAACATGCAACGCCGCCATGTGTTGCTTGATATCAATCATTTTAGCTTCCCCGTCTACAATATCACAACATGACTGTCACCAACCAACTTTTTCCCCCTTGGATCCCCAAATAAACTTGAATAAAACTTGGTTAATATTTTTAATGTAAGAATCGGGTAATATCATTGGTAGTTTAGCGGCTTTAAACATTGTTTTTGGTACGAACCGTACGATAATGGTTTTTCAACCAGAAATTTTTTCCCAATACTGTAAATCCACTTGGTGACCATATTATATTTAATTCTGTGTTGATTTTATCATTGATAGACAAACAGTTTTGATCAATATATAACAGAACTTCACCTGGACTGCCAACGTGACCCAATGAGTGTGCTAATGGGTTGAAAAAGGAAAGCATTTACGTCATACAGTAAGCACTTTTCAAAAATGTGCGGTTTGATTGCATTTTTTACAAGCATCAATAATTGCTGTAGATTTGTAGCTTTTCAGCTCATTATTGGCAATTTATGTTTTGATGTAATTACACATGCACCATAGAAAATTTTGCCTATTATTATTATTCCTCCAAACCCCAGGCAGTAATTAAGTACCTATTTATGACTTTACGTCATTTGTGTGCGTCAATAACGCAGAATGAAGATTTAACTGACACATTCAAAGTCATTAGAGCTCGCGTAGTTAAAATGAATAGTTTAGTAAACATTTCAAAATGAGATAAACATTGCAAGCTCACAATCTGCACGGTGAAAATAACCAGGATTCGTCATTGTTACAAATAAGTCAAATTAAAAGAGAATCAAATCTTCATTATACTCGAGGTATTACGCCGAAGCGTGTAACGAGTGGCAGGACCCATCTCCGCAGCCTAGCGCCTGGGCAAAACAGGTCTGAAGAAACGTCGCTACGGTAGCGAGCCGTTGACAACGCTGTGCCGATTTGCCCGGCCCGGGATTCGAACTCCAGACCTCCCGCACCGATATCGTATTCGCTTATCAACTGAGCTAACGGCCGGTAAGTCAAATTAATATGAATTATAAACATTACGTTGAAAATGTTGCCGATTAATAAATTTTAATTGTTAGTTTTACATTTTATTGTCGTTAGACAGCTCAGATGGCCGAGTGGTATAGAGCGTAGACTCGGGTTTGATTCCAAGTCGGGTCAAACCAATGACTTTGAGTCTTTTGAGCTGTAGACTTGGGTTTGATTCCGAGTTGGGTCAAACCAATGACTTTAAAATTGGTATTCACAGCTTCCCTGCTTGACGTTCAGCATTAAAGGGACAGTGAGAAGAACAAGCCGGCAAGTTTACTTGTTGTGCCGTTGAAAAAGGGACTTAGCGGGGTTCCCCCATGTTGGTGTGGTAGACAGATGGCTGGCAACTCCTTAGGGAGCTCGTGTTGCGCTTTGATCGTTTTCTCGTGATAGGAGGATAAATATGCAACTAACTAACTAACTAGATTACAAACAACTTCGATAAATTGAAAACATTGTTTTGACAACTAAACCAAGATTTCAACAACGCTTGTGTTCCATGAAACTTGAGCAAATGGAAATCGATTTGAATGTTTTTTGAATCAAATTAAATCTTCATTATACTCGCCGCATTACGCCGAAGCGTGTAACGAGTGGCAGGGCCCAGCTCCGCGGCTTAGCGCCTGAGCTACACAGCTCTGAAGAAACGTCGCAGCGGTAGCGAGCCGTTGGCGACATTGCGTCCTATTTGACTGGGCCAGGAATCGAACCCCAGACCTACCGCACCAATAGCGTGCAATTAGCAACTGAGCTCACGGGCCGGTCTTGATTGTTTATCATAATCACAATTGATCATATTAACGTTGAATTTGTTGCTAGATGCGAGAACTTCACCTTGGATGGAACGAGTTTGGTGAAAATGGTGCGATATGCTTAGCAACCTGTGTACACAAAATCGAAACACTGAAGGTCTGGGACTGCCGTATCGGACCAAGAGGCATCGAAGCTCTGGCTCAGAGTATCAGAGAAATGAACCATCAGGTGAAAATATTATGCAATGTGAAATTGATAATATTTTTGAACGATGAATTAAAATGTATAAAAATATGGATTAAATCAAAAAAATGTGAAAGTGCGTCTACCGATGCGCGACAACACGACAGGAGACAATTTTTTATCCCATTTTGTTCGTTTATTTTACTGTTTAGCGATCACGCGAAAACCTTTTACATTCACTTACATTATGATTGCCTGTCGCGTTGTCGCCTGTCGCGTTTTTGTAAACGCACCGTTGGTGTATAAGGCGACATGAAATTGCGTTTAGAACATTGAGGTGCATTTTACATGGCTAGCGATAACGCGACGATCGGTTTGCGACTGGACGACAATGAGTATTATGTAACTGTAGCAGAATTTCGTTCACTTTCTGGTGTTGTAAGTGAACAAAAAAACAAAGCAACCAAGGAGCGACAAAACTGTCTCGTGCTGCGAGTTGAATTGCCGCCTGACACGTATCGGTAAACGTTCCTGAAAGGAAAACACTTTGTCTTTGTTTTCATAATTTGCTTTTATTAAGCTTAAACAAACTTATAACGTCACATAGGAGCGTCTGTAAATAAACATTTAATATTAACAAAACACTAGTACTCAGCAACTGAAACTCTAGCCTGCTATGCTGTGTCGGTCAATACGATCTGGCCACGTTTTACAATTTTGCAAGCAAGACGATAACGTAAAAGAACAACACTGCAGGGACATTGCTTATTGCGAGGTAATCAGGACAGACCTGCCAGGAAATGGTCAATTACGATTAGCAAACAATAACGCAGTGTAAAGGCAATAATTACATCATTCACCCAGCCTAAAAAGGTAATCACAATACTTATCACGTTTACAATACCGTAACGAAATTAGTGTACACAAAATTCACATAAACTTCAATTTTAATCAAGGATTTTCGTGGTCAATGCCATATCTTAGTGGTGGAACACCTTTATTTGCCCTTGCGGAACGACGAATAGTAATATGGTTGTCTGGTGTAGCAGGAGTCTGGGAATGCGGGTTATCTGGTGTAGCATCAGTGAGGGGATGTAGGGTGTCGTCACAAATGCTAGGATCTTGTTCGTTTGTGGGGGCAACTTCACCGTCAACTTGATCAGAGTCGGCGTTTACTGAATGATCCAAATCTCTCGGCTGAGGAAGCGGGGCCAAATCATTCAACGATACAGTCACTTCACGGCCATTAAGGTGGCGCCCAATTGCATAATGTGGATTGACATTTATAACCTCCACCTCATCAACTATTGGATCTGTTTTATTCAATCGTACAAAACGACGAAGTTAAGCTTTGCATCCAGGGTTGGTTATCCAAGAAGGAAAAGACTCTCCACTGCAGGATCTTCGCTGAAAATTAAAAAACCTTTCGTCAGGCGAGGTATTAGTCGTGGTACACAAAAGCGATCTCATGCAATGCAGTGCATCTGGTAGTACAGTTTCCCAGTGCTGAATGGGTAAGCCTGCGGTTTTTAAGGCCAGCAGAATGGTTTTCCAGACCGTCTGTACCGTTCGTTCTGCTTGACCATTACCGGAAGGGTGATAAATGCTGGATTTGCTCGAGGAGATTCTCCTTTGTAACAGATAATTACTAAATTCATTAGAAATGAATGCAGGCCCGTTATCAGAATGAATAAATCCTGGGGTGCCACACAAGGTAAACAATTTATCAAGACATTCCGTAACAGCTGATGTTGTCATATCTCGACAGGGAAAAACAAATGGGAAGCGAGAGCATCGATTACCACTAGCAAGTATTTGTTACGAGTATTAGAAGGAACTGGGCCTTTAAAATCGATGCTTAATCTTTCCATCGGCTTCATCGCTTTTACCAACGTCCCTTGCTTAGGTCGATTAAATCTCGGTTTAACTTCGGCGCAAATTTTGCAGGAAGATACGACTCGCTTAACATCGGTTGTAGAATAAGGCAAATTTTTGGTACGAATAAAATGCAGCAGTCTGGTAACCCCAGGATGACAAAGCTTGTTGTGTAAGCTCTCAAGATTGCATAATGCAGTAGACATACTAAAACAAAAAGCTCTTGTGAACGTATCAGGCCCAACGTTTCTCTGACCGGGTCGATACTTAATGACATAGGAAAAAGAAGCAAGTTCAATACGCCACATTTGCACCTTGTCATTTTTAATCTTTGTGCGTCTTCTACAGTACTATCAAACATATACGACACAGACCGCTGATCGGTAATTAAGGTGAAAGTTTGTCGGGACAAAAGGTGAGACCACTTCCTTACAGCCTCTATGATGGCAGTTGCTTCCTTTTCGAAGGCGGGATAGTGAATCTCGCTGCCCTGAAGTGTACGGGACATAAACGCAACGGGGCGGCCATCCTGATTTAAGGTGGCAGATATGGCCTTATCAGAGGCGTCACATTCAACAACAAAGGGTAAACGCTCATCGATTGATTGCAAAGTGGCCTTACTTAATTCAGTTTTTAACAATACAAATGCATTTAAGGCATCACCTTCTAGAGGAAACTGTTTTGCATCAGCTAGCGGTCGTATTTTCGTAGCAAAATCATAAATCCACTTAGCATAATAAGCGAACATACCAAGAACACGGCGCAAGGCATTTACATTATTCGATGGAGGAAACTCTAGTAAGGGGCGCATACGTTCAGGGTCGGGTTTAATAATCATATTGCCAACAATATATACCAAAATATTAATACTTTTCACAGAAGTAACGGTTTTGCCATCGTTAAGAGTAAATTGTCTACGACGAATAGCTTCTAAAAATGCTTTTACATTACGATCATGCTCTGCTTGATCACGACCGGCAACAGTCACATTATCAAGATACACAAAAACATCTTTTAAATTTTCGTCACTAACGAATTGACACATTATTCGCTGAAAAGCGGCGACGCCATTTTTTACGCCAAATGGTATTCGGGTAAATTCGTACAACTTGCCATTGGCCTCAAAGGCTGTGTATTTGCGTTCACATTTTAGCAGCGTGATCTGGTGGTACGCACTACGCAAATCAAACGTTGAAAAGTAAGTGTACTTGGCAAGCTTATTAATCATATCATCTATCCGTGGTAACGGATAAGCGTCAAGTTCAGTAAATAAGTTAATTGTTTGTGAATAGTCTATGCACAACCGCTTTCTGTGACAGTTAAGATCGTTTTTAACCACAACTACCTGCGCACGCCAAGGAGACGAGCTTGGTTCGATGATGTTCTGAGCTAGCCAATCGTCAACTGTCTTTTGAATAAACTTTCGATCTTCATCATTAAATCGTCGGGACTTGGTTGCTATTGGAGTTACCTTCGGAGAAAGGTTAGAGAATAACGATGCTTCTTCAGTGCTGGCAACAGTTAAAGCGCAACTTCTATCAGGAGATACGACTAAATCTGGTGAGTCCCCATTAAATTCAAAAACAAGTCTTTGGTGTTGAGTCTGGAAGTCCAAGCCAAGGATGACATCGCTACAGAGATTGTCAAACACGTTCAACCGTACTGATTCATAACTCAGGTCATTCCACTTTAAATTCACAACACAAAAACCACAGGATTTAATTTTCGTGGTAGATGACGCCATTTGCACTTGACGTTCTGAGGGATAAATTTCAAGCTTTAATGTTTTACATACTTCGGAATTCACATAGCTTTCTGAACTGCCAGAGTCGATCAAAGCAGTCAACTTCTTTCCGTTTACCGAAATTGGTAAAGAAGCTTGCAGTAGACTTCCTGGGCACGACGCAGCAAACGTTGAACAGAGGGAAGGAGAGCACGAGGTCGGAGAAGGAAGAGCAGCGGAATGTGAAGACCCACCACTATTTGTCTTGCTTTTGCTTTGACAGACTCGTGAAAAATGGCCAGATTTTCCACATAGATAGCACATTGCATTCTTAGCGGGACATTGGTCACGGCGATGATACATCCGACCACAAAAATAGCATTTTCTTGACACCTTTGGCGCAGTAGTGGTGGCACCTGATATCTCTTGAACGGGAAGAGAAGAGTCCGATTCATTTGTAGCTTGTTGCAAAGGAGGAATTGCAGCAACTAAGCCTCTCTCTGCAGCGTAAGTAGCCGAGTATTCTTGAGCCATTTGCAATGATTTAGCAATTTCAAAAGCTCGATCTACAGTTAGTTGATTGTTTTCTAGTAGACGTTGTCGTATTTGTTGTGAAGCCAAGCCATTGATAAATGCATCCCGAACGAGTTCACTGCAATACACTTCGGCAGTAACGCTTGTAAAGTTGCAATCTTTGCTCAGCGCGTGTAGGACTCGTAAGAACTCCGGTATCGATTCGCCGGACTTTTGTTTTCTAGTAGCAAGAAGATGGCGAGCAAAAATAATATTGGGTGACTTGATGTATATGCTTTTGAGTTTCCGAATCGCAGCGTCGTAGCTATCGCAATCTTCTATGAGTACGTAGACATCTGCGCCAACATACGCACATAAAACTTAGCTGCATAGAACTACTTCCTTCCCCTTCTTTCTGCTGGGAAAAGGCTGAACATTTTTCGACAAAGCCAGTAAATATCTTTAGCCAATGCTTAAACTGCTTTGCTGCTTCTGTAGAATTTGGATCGACGTCCAGTCTAGAAGGCTTTAGTAACTCGTTTATCACTGAAGATGCCATTGTTTCTATGGGTTTGAAAATAAGTTTGTTTAATTGTTTGTTGTTATGTGAAGTAGAAAAATAAAGGCGCATTAACGACGATGGTTTTGCTGCGCCTGGACACAAATTGGTTGCGCCTGGACACAAATATGGAAAAGAAAATTACTAACGCAATACTGACACTTACGAGACATTAAAACAAAATTTGAAATAAGAAAGCAGTCATCTGCAGCGATAGCAGGCGCCTGGTATCATCACAGAGGACTCAAAAACATAAATTCTGAAATTTGGGCGTAAGTCTCGTAAGAGTCGTAAATAACGAAAAGTCGAAAACAATCATAACGTTACAATGAGAAGTATGAAATGAAAGAACAGGAGATATGTTTCGCAAATGTTTGTTATCGAAGTGGAGAAATTTAACAAATAACAAACACAATCAGTATCACACTTGCATAAAGGTCGAAAGCTTATCATAACGAACGAATTTCACTATTATTACCAAACACTAAAAGAAAATTTTTTCGTTGTAGCCTACTGGAAGTAAAATTTAAAAGGAACGAAATGATGTGCAGACATAATTGTGTATCACTGAGACAATTAAATGAACTTTTTACAAGATTTAACGAAATCGCAAACACAGTCAAATGTACACTTGTTAGTTAAAATATCATGGAGATCAAATTTTAAACCCATGTTATCTACATAATTTTTCATGACAGATCGGAAATGAATGTAATGTGGACAATGAAACAAAAAATGTGAAACCGATTCCGGAACATTACAAACTTGACATAAACCAGTTTGATGTTTTGCTATACGATGCAAGTGGTAGTTCAGTCGACAATGACCGGTTTGAAGCCGAAAAATTTGATTATTGTGGTGTTTTGGATTTTTTGATTGAACATCAGGAAATAACGATTTGTACTGACTGCCAGTAGTTGGTTGAATGTATTTCTGGTTCCATTTCTCTAAGCAGTGATGACGAATGATTGATTTAACTTCCGAGTAAGATAATTTGGTTTCAAGTTCTATTGTTTGGACATCGGATTTAAATGATTCATCGTTTGATCTAAAAACAGATTTTGTTAAGTAATCAGCAGTTTCATTCCCGATGATTCCACAGTGACTAGGAACCCAAAGAAAGTGAATAATCAAACCAGAAAGAGTCAAACGGTGATATAAAAGCAAAACTCTTGATAATATATAATGCTTACCAAAAGTTTTGGATTGAATTGCCTGTAAAACAGAACAAGAGTCGGTTATAATTAAACTTTTTTGTTGTCTGTTTATTGCTATCCATTGGAGTGCTGTAAGAATACCGTAAAGCTCAGCAGTAAAAATAGAAGATGAACTATTGATAGCAATAGATTTTTTGGTGTTGGATGTTGGGACGAAGAGAGCCGAGCTTGTCCCGAGCTGACCTTTTGACCCATCAGTATACAATAACGTAAAGTTACAATAATTTGTGTAAATAATTTCTAAAAAAGAAGCATTGATTATGGAAGGATTATCGTTTTTCCCGCAATGGAGTAAAAAATCATAATTAACGATTGGTTTATTGATGAACCATGGAGGTACATCCGAAACAAAGTGCTTATGGGCTGTGATGTTAGTGTTTTCAAAGAAGGTCCGAGTTTGCATGTTAAAAGAACAAAAGTTTGTGTGATCATCCGGCCACCTTTCCTGCCAACTGTCGATTGTAATAGCTGCAGTGGGGTGGTCCGTAAAAGTGGAAAGATGAGCTCTGTAATATAGGCATAGTTGCTGAAATTTAATTTTAAGTGGCATTTCATTGCAATAATGTTGTAAACAATCGATAAGTGTGCTGCGAAGAGCACCAGTACATATTCGTAAACATTCGTGTTGAAGAGTTTCAATTATTTTAAGGGTTGAATCTGAGCAGTTGAAATATATTTCCATACCATATTCTATGATTGGTCGAATCAATGCCCTGTAAAGGGATAGGAAGGCGTCTTGCGACATCCCCCAATTTGACCCTTTCAACATGCGTAGAACGTTAATTCTTTTTAAACACTTTTCTTGAACGTATCTTGCATGAGCAGAATAGATTCCATTGTCCTGAAAGATAATGCCTAAATATTTAACTTGCTTTTTCAGTTCCAAAGTTTGATTGTACAGCATTAGTGATACATTTTTGTTTTTGCGTTTTTTCGTAAATAATAGTGCTGCAGATTTATTAACTGATATTTTAAATCCATTGGTTTCACACCAAGCTTCAACGTTGTTTAATGATGCTTGAGTGAGATCATTTAAATGTTGGATATCAGTTCCCACTTCCCAAAAACATAAGTCATCAGCGAACAAAGCAGCTGACGAATTGAAACAAGATGGCAGATCATTAATCATGATAGCAAATAATAAAGGACTTAATACACTACCTTGTGGGACGCCATTTTGCAAGGTTTTGATTTGTGATGGAGTTGATGCAACTTTAACTTGAAAGGTACGATTTGACAGGAATGACCTCGAGAAGTTAAACATAAAACCTTGAATACCAATTTTTAATAATTTAAGTAATAGAGTATCTTTGTGGACCATGTCAAAAGCTTTTTCAATATCAATAAACACTGCCAGCACAGATCTCTGATTTGCCAATGCTTTGTAAACGGTATCGTGTAAATTTAAAAGGTGGTCAATTGGTCGCCTGCGTTCGCGAAACCCAGACTGATACTTGTTTAAAATATTATTTTTCTCCAGATACCACCGGAGTCGTGCCGCAACCATTCTTTCCATTAATTTGCATATGTGACTAGTAAGAGATATCGGTCTGTAGGAATGTGGTAAATTAACCGGTTTATTAGGTTTGTGCTAAGGAACGATCATAGAGTGCAGCCATTCTGGGGGAATTTCACCTGTAAACCATATTCTGTTAAATAAAAGCAATAAAATTTGCAAGCAATGATTTGGCATGTGCTTCAGCATTTCGCAGTTCAGTTTGTCACTGCCTACTGCTGAATTGTTAGAATGAGCTAAAGCATATTCTAATTCACTTATGTTAAATGGAGTGTTAATCTCCATTTTCTTATAAACGCAACAACTTAGTTGTTGCTGTAATTGATGAGAAATAGATTCAAAGTTGCTTTTATGAGTGTTGGAAAAATTTTCGTTACCACTGATTGTTTGAAACTGATTTGCCAACATATTTGCTTTATGCCGGTCATTTGTACTAGTAATACCGTGTTGCTGCAAAGGTGGAAAATGAAATGAGGTTTGTTGCCCGGTAAATTTTCGAACGGTCGACCATATCTGGCCGAGTTTAGCGTTCGAAGAGATCGAGGAGCAATAATTCTGCCAACAAGATCGTTTAGCTTCATTAACAATTTTCTTAGCTTTGGCTCTTGCCCGCTTAAAAGTTACGATGTCAGTAGGATGACGGGTCTTAAGCATGCGATTTAAAGCATGTTTTTTGTTATTAATTGCTATTTGACAATTTTTGTTCCACCACGGAACAGATAGTTTACCATATGGTTTAGTAGTGGGGATTGTTCTCTCTGCAATAGAAAAAATGGTTGAGCTTAACCTGTAATAGAAAAGATGAGTGTCGGTCGAAAATAAATTCATTGTTATTTCAACATCGCACAATTGATAGAAAGATATCCAGTCAGCACACTTAATGACCAGCGTGGTGACCACTGTGATGGTAATGGGTTTGCAGAGGAATTTATCTTGGCTAAAATTAAGCAATGATCGCTGTTTAAGAAATCACCTGTAACTTCTACAACACATTTGTGGGCTATTACGGGAGAACATAGTGTTAAGTCGATCAGCGAGCAGTTTAGGCCTGAATTTAAGTTAACATGGGTTGGTTGATCAGTGTTCATAACAGAATAATCATTTTGCTTAATGAAATCAAGCAGCCGGTAACCGTTGCTGTTTGCAGGCCGAGCATCCCACATTTTGTGGTGAGCATTAAAGTCACCACAAATAATGACGTTGCGGAAGTTTGTGATAAATTGTAAGATGTTATTGTCTACTAGATTTGAAGGAGGGTTATATACATTCAAAATAACGATACCACTTACTTTAATGGCCATCGACTCCATATCGTTTTGAGAATTTGGGATAATTACTTCCGAAAAGGTATGCTTGGCTTAATGCATATGCAAATACCGCCACCTCTCTTACCATTTGATCGATCCTTTCGAATAAATTTGTAACCTGGTAAAATCGGTGTAATATTTTTGGTCAAGTAGGTTTCCTGCAAACATAAAACATCAGGTAAGTTTACCAAGTTAGCCAAGTAGGATAGCAGTTCCGGTATTTTGTTTTGAATAGATCTGCAATTCCACTGCAAAATTTGAAGAGCCATTAAATCATAGATTTAAGCTGTTCTATGTCAATGGGGATCCCCATTCGCTTGCCTGCAGATTCAGATATTATTTCGTAAATGTTAATATTTTTGTCTGCCTTAGTAGCTAGAATAGTGCGGTTTATTACTTCTGTCAAAAAAGCCAGAAAATATATCGGATTTCCGAACATAAAGTTGTGGGAAAAATCAACTTCATCCATTACCTGCGTTTGTAGCTCATTGTTTTCATGTGTCGTAGTAAGTGTTGGTGAATTCGTAGCCACAATTCTGTCCTTGCTCGTGGTTGGACAGTTTGTTGGTATAACGTGACTAGTGGGCAGTGGAGGAAATTCATCAGCATGTAGGTTGGTATTATATTGACTAGTAGTTACGATAGCCTTTGACCTGCTGGTGGCTCGCGTACTATATTGCTGAGCGGCCTCAGCGTAAGTGAGATTTTTGTCACTTTTTATTTTAAGCACTTGTACCTCTCTTTGGTACCTGGGGCATTCTTTGCTGGAAGCAGTATGGTTGCCATTGCAGTTAACACACTTCACAGTAGAAGTTTGGCAATTCTCGATTTTGTGTTCACCGCCACACTTAGAGCACCTTTCTTTGCCCCTGCAATTTGCCGTTACATGCCCAAAACGATTGCACTTAAAGCATCGCAGCGGTTGCGGAATATACTTTTTTACGTTAAACCTCATGTATCCAATATGAACAAAGAGAGGTAAAGCAGTACTATCGAATTGCAATAGTACTGTTTTGGTATCAGTTAGAACCGGTGGTAAGTCAACCAATGATTTCTTCACAAATTGTTTAACATAAGTGACATGATCATCTTTTAAACACATAAGTAAATCGTCGTTAGTTATGTCCAACGGAACATTATAAATAACTCCTTTGGCTCCAGCTGGAATAATAATTGAAGATTTTACTGAAATAGAAGTTTTCGTATTAGCATCGGCAAGATTTTCAAGATTTAGTAGGGTTTTGATTTGATTGCTAGTTTTGCAATTTACTAACAAGTTGCCGTTGCGAATCGGTTTACACGAGTCATACTGGCCAATCAAGTTTCTTAAACATCTGTCGATTTTAATTGGGCTGAATGAAGCAAGTGGTTTATCACCATTAACAGCAGCCAGCATCACAGGTTGCAGCTGCGTAATAGCAGCCCTTTTCATTGAGCTACATTGCTCATCGCTAGAGTTTTTTGAAGAATTTTTTGTTGACTTTCGTTTTAGCTTTTTCTTATTTGTGACCAGTTTGAAAGTCTCGTCACTCGAGGGATCGCACGATGAGGACATTTTGCTAAGACAAAGTCTTCACCGAGCGAAACTTATATACCGGTACCGGTATAGCAAGAAAGATTTCTCTCCTAATACTTAATAAAGTCTTTTGGTTAGCTGCTTAATTTGCACTTGCAAAACCTAGAAAATCAGAGCTTGAAAAACACGTCCTTCTCAAACAACTCACTCTGAAAGGAAAACACTTCGTCTTTGTTTTCATAATTTGCTTTTATTAAGCTTAAACAAACTTATAACGTTACATAGAAGCGTCTGTAAATAAACATTTAATATTAACAAAACACTAGTACTCAGCAACTGAAACTCTAGCCTGCTATGCTGTGTCGGTCAATACGATCTGGCCACGTTTTATAATTTTGCAAGCAAGACGATAACGTAAAAGAACAACACTGCAGGGACATTGCTTATTGCGAGGTAATCAGGACAGACCTGCCAGGAAATGGTCAATTACGATTTGCAAACAATAACGCAGTGTAAAGGCAATAATTACATCAGTTCCTCACAATCCAAAACTATTTTCACGATTAATAATCGACTTGATTAATTGATGGCGTCAAAGAATTGAACATGCAAAAAGCGCCAAAAATTTATTATAACAATTTGATTATTGCTGGGCCGTTGAGAGCCAAGCCAGGGCGCGGCACCAAAATTAAATGCGGGCCCCCCGAAAAGTGACAAAATGATAAAAAAGAGGATTTACCAGAAGAGGCAATTTGTTATACTGCAGGGATGGCGAACTTTTTTAAGTGGTGGGTCAAATTTATGGTCGTAGCCCGAAAAAACGTGGGTTTCGGATGTAATAATATCAACGAGTGGTTTGAAGCAGGGGATTAAGGGATCGCAGGGCCCTGGGCAGTTAACGATTATGGCCGAAGGGCAACACCCAAACTCGGGTGAAGAGCGAAAAAAAGTTCATCACGTTTCCAGATTTCCGATTTTCCGCCCGAAATCGGGGGTAGAGCAAAAAAAGTCATCACGTCCGCAGATGTCCAATTTTCCGCCCAAAATCGGATGAAGAGCAAAAATAAGTCCTCACGTTTGCGCGTCGTAAAACTTTCCAAACTTCAAGTGGCTCACTGAAATGTGCCAGTGGGTCACTTGATGACCCGCGGGTCAATGGTTCGCCATCCCTGTTATACCGTATATCGAAATCGGTTAACAACCAAAAAATGACCAATAAAACTCTCCACTAGGTGGTGCTCACTGTTTAGCCATCCTATGAGTTGAAACTTAATCCTACCATTTAGCTAGTGGTAACTTTCAGCACAGCAATATGTTTTATGCCTTTAAAGACTACTGCTGATCCGCAAAAACATCGAACTATATCCATAAGCGTCACGCAACCAAAAATATTAAAGAGACACGAGTATTAAGTTAAACGGATATACTGATCGCAACCTTTGCAAAAGCCGTGTTTAGCATTGAGTTACATCACGAAACAAGAGAAGCTGGGGAACGATACCAAAATATGTCGTGATATTCCAAATGCTTGGATAACAAATCAAAACGCACTTTGATGCCCCCAGCCCCCACCCGCTTCCAAATTTTAGACATTATGCGCAATCAGTGGATTCCTCACGATTTAGCGAAAATGGCATAGTTTTAGGTTTGAGGGGCGAAGCCCCCAGCTGCCAAAGGTTAATGGTGTCGGCGAGTGTAGCCCCCCGAACCAGAGTTGGACTTGGGACGGGCTTTTCGGGTCGGGCTCGGGCCGTGATTTTCAAATTATTTCTGGCTATTTGGGGACTGATATTCAGCATGTCAACGCAAAATATTTTTTATCTTTTTTTACATGTTTTTCTGTATTTTTTGTGTGAATCTGTAGCACGCACTCGTTTGGAGTATTTGTTTATTTTGCAATAACGGCATAGAGCAGCATACTGTAGAATAACCTGTATGGGCCTATATTTGTACACTACATCATTTCGGGCCGAAATCGGGCTTTTCATTCTTTCGTCGGGTTCGGGCCGGGTTTGGACAGTGGGTGTCGGGTTCGGGCCAAGAAAATTCACTTGCGTCCAACTCTGCCCCAGACACCAACGGATTTTTACGGTTTTCACGTAAAAAACACTCGTTTTAGCATATTTTCTTATTAAAAAAGGACAATCTGGTCCCTGCTGTTAGTGCAGTCATTATTATAGTGCCAGACAATACAAAAATATTTTATCATCCTATGTCTACAAGCAGAAGCTTGGCTAAAACAAATGAAAGGAGGCTGTAACCAATACTAACCATTATTAGTTTTGGCGCACTTGATGGGATGACGTGTAGGTGTGTTCTATAATCTTCACCAACGCATGCAAAATGTTTTCTAAATTCGAACTGCAGATCAAGAAAATTACTTTACTCCTACGTCGAAGCGGTTGATTGAAGCAAAAATTAATAAACAAAAAGTTGAATTTATTAGAAAGGGTTAGTACAAGAATTATATAAGAATCGTAGAATATAATAATAGTACAAGAATAAGAATATTAGCTTAGTATATAGCATACTATAAGAATTGTAGTGTCAAAAAGAGCGGTTGAGATAAAAACTAAATGGCACTGGCTAATTTTTCATATTTTTTAATTTTTTCAGTTACAAAAAAAATCTCAAAAAATTTGGGGGCTCTGGGCCCCAATGGCACGACGCATTTGCTTTGACTATAACTGATTAAATCATAACTTAGTGGTACCGAACTCCCGGTAGGAGCCTACTAGGTTAATTATTCCAATTAAGAGTAAACGAGTGTTTTTGCACCGGCTAATTTGATAAAAATTATTTCCTCTCCGAGGCCTTTTTTGAGCCCCATTCTGATATCGATAGTAGTAGTATCGATATCAGAATGGGGTATCTAATATCGATAGATACCCCATTCTGATATCGGGTATCTATCGATATTAGATACCTTTAATAGTTTTGGCGCACTTGGCTTTACAGGTGACAACGAAAATAGAGCACAACATTCAATAGAAAAAAAGAAAAATTTTAAAAGATTCTGCGAAAGCTAGGAAGCATCGAGCAACCGTTAGATTTTCCAGTCAGATGCTTCCTAACTTGCGTAGCACCGAAAACATAAAGATTTACATGATACGATTTAAGGGCAAGGAGGCATTCAATTAATTGATGATATATAATTCGCAGTAACAACAAACGTTAATGAAAAAAACAAAAAATACAAAAACCAAAAAGAGTTCAGGGGGAAAAGACGAAGCGAAAATCTATTTGGGTTGCTAGGTCGGTATGTGGTTATCAGATCAAGTCAGAAAACAATTAACAATTATAATTATCTAGTAATTTCAATTTAAATTTCTTTTTGAGGGAAACCCAGGAATGCTTTTGATTGTGGGATTTATGGAGCTCCAAATTTTCTTTAAATGCTAAAAGATTTTTAGCGAAAGATTTGTTAAGACGAGGCAAAAAATCCACGTTTTTACCAAGTTGTCTAGTTTCGTGAGAGTGTATGGATTTCAATTTTGTAAAAGAATTGTTCAGAACTGTTGGAAGATCATTGTGATGTAATAGATACATAGTTTTGGCTATTTCTAACATCGTCTAGCACTAAGAAATTTAGATGCTGATATAACACGGTTATGGGGGTGTTGTAATCTTTTTTACCAATAATTCTCAAGATTGTGTTGAGTCTAACTCGAAGTTGTTTCAGTTTGACTTCAGAGGCTGTACCTCAGGTGCTAATTCCTCAAGAATAAAATATGCCAAAGTAGAGCATACTCAGGGTTTCCTTAGAAGCAAATGGTCGTAGTTTATAAAATAATCCAGAATAACGCGCCAGTTGCAAGGACAAATGACTGATGTATGAAGACCAAGTGAGGTCGTCATCAAGTAATACGCCCAGATATTTAACTTTATTCACTCTAGAAAGAGTATAGTCATTTATATGCAGGTTAAAATCACAATCTAATTTGGTTCTTGGTTGCTTATTGATGATCATGTAGTTTGTTTTTACATAATTTAGCGACAGTTTGTTTTTGCGAAGCCAATAATCAATTTTTTGCAGTTCATAATTTACTCGATTTTCCAAGTTGTTTAGATTGCTATGAGCTAGCAATAAAAGAGTGTCGTCGGCAAATATTGTGACGCCAAAATCGGAGGCTAAGGGAAGATCATTGATATACATTAGGAACAAAGTAGGGCCTAGGCATGATCCCTGAGGAACACCACAAGTTATTGTTTTCTCTTCTGATTTAGCGTCATAATTTTTAGTGTATTGTCGTCTGTTATTTAAATAACTTGCGAAAAGATCCAATGCAATTCCACGAATCCCAAAGTATTTGTTCATTTTAAATGGTAAAATGTCGTGATCAACAGCATCAAAGGCTTTCGACAAGTCAAGAAAAAGACAGCAACTGAACTGGTCTTTATCAATATTTTTGATTAATTTATGGCATAAGCAGTAGAGTATTTTTTTCTAAAGCCAAATTGATGATCGCTGATCAAATTAATTTTTTCAAGGAATTGCGTCAGTCTACAGTTGATTAATTTTTCAAATATTTTATTAAATTGGGAGAGGATTGAAACAGGCCGATAATTGTTAATATTATTTACGTCTCCTTTTTTGTGAATTGGTATTACTTCTGCAAGCTTTAAGGCATTCGGATATACACCTTGAGTTATTGCGAGGTTGAAGAGTTTTCAGAGTAGCGGAGAGATAATGTGTTTACAAATTTTTACGTAGAAGGTATCAATATCTCCCACTCTTTTAGCTTTTTTGTTAGATAACGAACTAATCAAAGCAGCAACTTCATCTTCAGTTGTGGGACTAATGTAAAACGATTTTAGCGATGATGGAGCTGACGAAATACTTTGACTGTGTTGCGATTCGATTGGTTTTATAGCATCGGCTAGATTTTTCCCACATTAATAAAGAAGTCATTGAACAATTCAGCCATTCTTTGATGATTATGAATAACCCCATTCTCTGTATTTAAGTTATTAGGAATTGTAGATTTACAAGGTTTTATATGTGTTAACTCTCGAATGGCATTCCAAAGCTTATCCGGTCTACTTTTATTATCAATAAATAATTTGTTATAATAGTTCTGTTTGGCACGACCAATCGCGCGATTTAACGTATTACGATATTTTCTATGCATTTCTCGAAGTACTGGGTCAGGATTTTTGTGGAGGAGCTTAAACATTCTATTATTTCGCTTCATGCATTTAAGTAGGCTTGGAAAAAGCCAGGGTTTTGATTTTAACCTGGATTCTTTTCTAGATACCTTTTTCAACGGAGCGTGATTGTTAACTGTTTTTGCAAATTTGTCAATAAATATATCAAACAGATCATTTATATTTTCCGAATCAGATATATTAAGCAAATTCATTTGAGACGACAAGTTCACAAGAAAGCATTCCAATTGGAAATGACTTAAGTCTCTAATGTATATTTCATTATCATTCATTAATTTCGGTTTGTTAACAGGAATTAAAACAAACGTCCCGTAATGATCCGAGAAGTCGCATAAAGAAATACCGCAGGACAACTTACAAGTAGAGAGGGTATTGTTGATACGAATATGATCCAACAATGTTTTTGAGGTTGGGGTAATTCTGGTTGGTTTGTTAATAATGCATTTAACAGAGCAACCAATCAGATTGTCTATGTAGCGGCTTGTTTCATAGCTTTTATTGTCCTGACACAAATTTACATTCATATCGCCAACCAGATAAAACTCCCGTTCTTTAAGATTCAAAGTATGGAAGATGGAACTTAATTCATTACTGAAGTGTTCTATTGCACACGTCTTCTAAACAGGATGTCTGTGAACTACACCGATAATTAATGGTTTACCAGCGGTTGTAATTTCGATCCATAAGTTTTCAACTTCATCTGTGTTTATATTCAAGTTACTGCATTCGTTAAATTTAATGCTGTTTTTCACGTATAAACCCACACCGCCAACGAGCGATGCGCTATCTTAATGAATGAAGGTGAAGCCTTCAATATCAATATTGCTATAGATATGGTTTTCTCTTAGTTTAGTTTCGGTAATGGCAATAACATCTGGTTGGCGTTTTAACTGCGACAAATATTATGGGGCACCGTGTGTAAAGCTACGCATTATAAAATTTTGCATCATTTTTTTGGTTAATTTTGGTTAAATTACATGCAATATCATATATTGTTGCAATATATCTATATTGCTGCAATTTGTGTTAAATCGTTGCAATTTATCTATATTGCTACAATTTGTGTTAAATTGTTGCAATTTATCTATATTGCAAATAAACACTTAAATCGCCTTTTAATTGCCATGGTGATATGCTAACTAAAACAGTCAGTGTTGCCCTTTCCCTTTTTCCATGAACTCATGTAGTGTACTGGCGTGAGGCGCTGTTGTACTGACTGTGCAGTGTGCGCTTATTGGTTTGGCTGAAACATTTTGAAATAAAGTGGCTTGGAGTTTGATTGATAAAATACTGTTATGATTGGTACATACAATTGCGCACATATGCAAAAATATTGACGTATACGGTACGCAAGTTATGAGCAAGCTACCAGTACCCATGCAGGTATGGTACCAGCCATGTAGCAGTTGCAGGGTATGGAAAGTTGTCAGACTAGATAGCTACACTCCCACGTGGTTTTGTGCTTATCATTCTGTTAGGTAACGTAATAAAATTAGTAATTTTGGTTTACCCAACCCATTCATCAGTAACTTGTTTCAGTGGCAGCAAAAAAGTATGGGTACTGTTAAGCTACTGGTACCGGTATCCTTTGGAATACCAGCAGCTAGACTAGACTAGACTACCGGTATGGGGGTAACAACCAGAGTTGGAACGACTCGAGTCAGTGACTCGACTCGAGTCGCATTTTTTAGTGACTTGGACTCGACTCGAGTCACTTTCATTTTTTTCGGAAATGACTCGACTCGAGTCACTTTTCTAAAAATGACTCGACTCGACTCGAATTTTGTCCTTACGACTCGAGTCACTTTCAGATTATTCTCAATCAAGAAGCCAGCAAACTTGCTTGCTGTTTGTAGAATCTTTGCTTGCATGCAGTTATCATAGTTAACAAACGGAAGTCCGGTACGTTAAATAAGTTGGGTTTTGCAAGGCAACAAGACTAAAGAAGGAGTACGGAGTTACGAAATGCAAAATCATGAGCGCAACCTACAAATCAGACAAATACAAGCAATGAGCAACGACAGCAGTGGCTTGGCAATTGGCATTGCAAGAACAAGGAGACAGTTGAAAAACCATTTCGGTTATAAGAAGCTTCACGTTCAAGCTATCAATACCAAGCCAAGTTAACTTATATTTGAATAGTTTTCTCATCAAAATTACTGTACTTAGCAAAACCACGGAGCGATGTTTGAAAGGTTTCATCATCTTGTCCGTCGTTTCTGAGCCTTCTTATATCGCCACTCCGTATCATTAACTTTCTACGCTATCAGTATGTTACAAACTATGAAAAACCGTTTCAAACCTTCTTGTAAACACTTTTTCATCAACTGGATTTTTCAAGACTTGTGACTCGACTCGAGTCACTTTTTTTAGTGACTCGACTCGAGTCATCTTCCTTTTTTTCACAAAAGACTCGACTCGAGTCACTTTCTTCAAAAGACTCGACTCGAGTCAAAACCCCCAAATGACTCGACTCGAGTCATCGAAAGGGGTGACTCGTTCCAACTTTGGTAACAACTAGTATCAACTCCCAGGTCCAGTTGGGTTAGGTTAGGTTTAGGTTCAGTTAGGGTTAAATTTAGTTAGGGTTCGTTCAGTTACAAAAATCGGTATCTGAAAAATCTTGTTTTAAAGTACAGTACCAGTGACCCGACATTAGGCCTAGTCTAGCTACCTCAACCTATGTTTTCGTGACATACTACTATCTCGTTGCTAATGCAGAATGGCTTATGCTGTATGGCTAAAACATGTGAGATTACAGTCACTTCTGTGATCTGTCCACAGAAAGCAGGTAGGCTACATCCTGACATCAGCAGATCAGCACACCGATACACCAGTAGCCAGTGACATACGGTAAACTGTAAAATTAAAAATGTCAAACTAGTCTACCGATATTTTGTAACTGAACGAGCCCTAACTGAATTTAACCCTAACTGAACCTACTCCTAACCTAACTAAACTGGACCTGGGAGCTGATACTAGTTGCTACCCCCATACCGGTAGTCTAGTCTAGTCTAGCTGCTGGTATTCCAAAGGATACCGGTACCAGTAGCTTAACAGTACCCATACTTTTTTGCTACCACTGAAACAAGTTACTGATGAATGGGTTGGGTAAACCAAAATTACTAATTTTATTACGTTACCTAACAGAATGATAAGCACAAAACCACGTGGGAGTGTAGCTATCTAGTCTGACAACTTTCCATACCCTGCAACTGCTACATGGCTGGTACCATACCTGCATGGGTACTGGTAGCTTGCTCATAACTTGCGTACCGTATACGTCAATATTTTTGCATATGTGCGCAATTGTATGTACCAATCATAACAGTATTTTATCAATCAAACTCCAAGCCACTTTATTTCAAAATGTTTCAGCCAAACCAATAAGCGCACACTGCACAGTCAGTACAACAGCGCCTCACGCCAGTACACTACATGAGTTCATGGAAAAAGGGAAAGGGCAACACTGACTGTTTTAGTTAGCATATCACCATGGCAATTAAAAGGCGATTTAAGTGTTTATTTGCAATATAGATAAATTGCAACAATTTAACACAAATTGTAGCAATATAGATAAATTGCAACGATTTAACACAAATTGTAGCAATATAGATAAATTGCAACGATTTAACACAAATTGCAGCAATATAGATAAATTGCAACAATATATGATATTGCATGTAATTTAACCAAAATTAACCAAAAAAATGATGCAAAATTTTATAATGCGTAGCTTTACACACGGCGCCCCATAAAACATTGCATAAGCGGGTCTAAGTTTTTTTGAAGGCTTCTGACATTGCATTGCATCAGCAAGAGGCCATTAGTGTTTGATTTTACGCAGTAATTATATAACGTTTCGGTATCATAGTAATTGCAGTTACTAAAAATCATTTCGTGGCGATTAAGTTCATCAGTCATTTATTTAACATTTAAGGAGTTGCCGTCTTGACGCGATAAATTTGAAGGTGTCGAATTGCCTTCGATACTGTTGTACAATAAACATTCATAAACATCGGTGCTTGAAGCTTGAACATCCGAGCAAGCGTTCAAAAGTTGCTTGCAACAATTCAAATGCACGCGCTTCAGACAAACCTTGCAAGTGACGGTTACATCTGGTGACGTAATAATTGCATCATGATTACAAACATTACAAAGTAGTGCGTCCGAAGCCATAGTCACGAAGTACAATCATCAATATCGAACATAAAAGCTTAGCAGGGTTACGCACTTGAACTATCACTAACGGTACTGTCATTCAAATTGCTATTGTTGAACAGAAGTGGCTGATAACCTAGAGCGTCAAAATCAAGGTCAATGTTATATCGAAACAAATCATCAGGTGATGATATGGCTAGCCAATTTCCAGTCCCTTCATCTCTGCCGCTATTTTCCAGCGGTTTACCTGCTTTAGCGGCAAAGTGTTTCATGCGAATTTTTCCATTGATAGTATGGCACATTACGAACTGGTCATCACATTTGGTTTTCATGTAATTCAATAACTTATTCCTCAGAAGGGTGAGATCTTCGGTGATATACGCACCAGTAAATAATTCCCTTTTTTTCAGTTTTGATTTGGCAAAAAGAAATTCGTTTCGTTTTTTATAACTTATAAATCGGGCTATAACTGGTCTGGACTTTATCTTTTGTTGCGAGTTCACATTTGAAGTAAGTTTAGGTTTCTTTCCTAGGCGATGAGCTCGTTGAATGTCCCTCTTATTAAGATCAATGCCTAGTTCTTCTGCAATTTTGACTAGAACCCACTCGCAATCATCTGCTTTGCTGTTACTTTCTGGGACACCAAGAATTTTTACATTTTCACAACGACCGTATTGCTCGAGTTTATCAATCTTGTTTAAATTGATGGCTTGCTTCAGTTTTTCGTTTTTGCATTTTACGTGGGAAAGCTCCAATTTGGTCTCGTTAAATTCAAGCTTGAGAGCAAGCATTTTACTTTTCATTTCTTTCATTGAATTGTTAATTTCATACAGAAAAGATCTGACTGTTTCATTAAAGTTGCAATTCTCTTTCGATCTACCATTGCTAGCAGATCTGTAGCTAGAGCGTTGATTTTGTTTGCGACTAGTCATTTTGTCTTCACAAAGCGTAAAAAAACACGTCCTGTGCTGGCGCTGCAACTGCGAACTGTGGAGTAAGCAGATAAGTGGAGTACGCGAACTGTGGAGTACGCAAATCGATATGACCAATAGAGTACGCAGGGGGGCTCTTATGCGCGTGCCTCCCTCAGGACTTCTTTGATGCACAATGGAACAAGTTAAAAGCTGTGGTTAATGGTTATGTTAAGAAAGCAATAACACATCTAAAAGTAATAGCAGCGACATTCTAGTATACCACACCGCATTATAACGTCGGAATACATTTAAGATTTTTTTGGTTTGTAGGCTACTTTAGCTGTGGCGCTGATTGGGGGAAGGGGTAGTACTAGTGTGTCCGCCCCGGATTTCTCCGAACCCGAAAACCCGAGTTTTGGAGTAATATTTGAAACCCAAAACCCGGGTATTTTTTGGTGCGAAATCCGGGTTTCACTATGTAGTAAAGTAACAATACTGCAATGCTGACGTAAAAGCAGCATTTTGAAATATGTGTAATTGTAAGTGACAAAGGGTATTGTTTGAAGAGCCCGGACAGCTCATTGAAGATGACCAGAGTGTTGGAGCGCCAATTATCAACAAAGAGATGCAGTTGTTTGAGACTGCAAAAAAGAGATTGAAGAATTTAGAGAAAATTTATCGTTTTCTCCTCACAAATACAGTACTGTAGACCAATTTTAAAACCAGAGCGGGCATTTTCTGCTATGGGACTTTTTGCTGCCAAGATTAGAAACAGGCCAAATGATGACACTTTGAACGCCATGATTGTAATGCGCCAATTTTATGAAAAATTCAAAATACCAATCCATTTCGTGGTATTATTTTGCAATGTTAAGATTTTTAACATCTGCTGAACTAAGTAATAAACTTATTTTGAATGCTTTTTGTGATTGTTTTTAATACGTTAAACCAGGGGTTCTTAACCTTTTGTGTCTTGTTTACCCCTTGCCGAATGAAAAAAGTATAAACTGCTCCCAGTGTACTACTACTGCTTTTTCAATACTGAAAAGTAAAATTCTTTTCAGTTTAAGAACCCCTGCGTTAAACAAAGTAAAAGCACAAACTGCATGTTTTTACTGCGTATTTAAATGAAAAGCATCAATTCTTTGGAGCAGATGAAACCCGGAAAAAACCGGCTTTTGAAAGTGCAAAACCCGGTAAGCACGAAACCCGGGTTTTGAAATACAGACCCGAATCGAACACACTAGGTAGTACGCTTGCTAGCTGTGAGTGAGTGGTATTACCAGTAGTAGGTGGCGAGGCGGGGATGCAACCACGGGGGGCTATTGGGGGCTAAACCCCTCCGGAATTCGTTTTAGCCCCCCCAGAACTATTTGTGTTGAAATGATGAAGTATATTAACCCAATGGTTTATAATTTTGTTTCAAGATATCAGCTTCAATCGATATTAGATTTGAATCTCGAGACTACAGTAATTTTTGGTTCGCATATTGATACTAAAAACAGAAGGGGTTACAATTTTCACCGTTACGCAGACTGATGTCTAAGTGTTGTACAATAGGCCGGAGCGAAAATTGAAAAATTTTCTTTTTGGATTTGTAATAGTAATAAAAAGTTGTCATTTGACCTAAAAACACCTAACACAAAAAATGAGCTCAATTGAATAAAGTTTAAAATCCCCGCAAGCCAATTGAACTTTTGAATTTTTGCCGAAAAAGCGCCAAAATCTGACGCCGAATTAGTAAGTGTCTACATTGCTTTACAGAAGGGTAATAGTGAAATTAACTAGTGGTTAGGTTTGAAATAATCGCCTGTGAAATATAAACTTATTTAGATAACGTTATAAATTGCCGCAAAGCAGCTGAAAGTACTTCAAAAATCAGCAATATACACAGTATTACCCGATTTTGAACCAATATTTCTAATACCGGGAATGAGAAGAACACGCGCTCGTTGCTATTTAGAACAATAGTAAACCTCAATCTTGACTTCTTAACAGTTTGTAAATACAAATGACATTTATTAAATAGTAAAATGTTTAACCATAACACCCCCAACATTCCAAATGTTTAGTTATATGCAATTACATCATTCCATTTCGTCATGTCGTCTTTCTTTTCACTAAACACATCGATGCAGTTTATTCAATCACAGCTTGCTTGAGTATACTATTGTGAGTAGCCTATTTACTTCGGTAGTTTTGAATCGGAAGTTATTCCAGTAAACCAATGATGACTACAAGGGAGTCTGAGTTCTTAACAGTCTAGGCAAGTCACATAGCATACCACAAAAGTTACGAGCAAGCGATAATAACGCAAAGTTGGCTGCTAGATCAGAAGAGCCAAGAGCTTGAAGTTCAACAAACAAGTTTAACTAAAATTTGAGGGTTGTGTAGTATCATTAGTGCTTCCATTTCTACTAAAAACAGCATGTGGATGTAAGCTTATTTCTGTAGTTGTTGGGTAAGGGAAAAATTTCATCTACCTTTTGAAAATATTCATTAAAAGCTAAGTGTGTAGCAGAAACAGTAAGATTGAGATACAGTCGTAACAATACAGAAAAGCATATTCATTAATTTGTTTAACTTCTTCTTGGTCAAAGTCAGAGTAATCACTGCCAAGTTTAGAATTACTGGCTGTAGCATACCAGGCATTCCGATAGCTTCAACTAGTCATTTACCCAGAAATATGAGTAACTGCGTCATATTTGGAGCTCCACAAGAAATGAGAGAAAATATGCTGCCGACTTATAATTGTGTCATAAAGCAATTTTTGTATTCCAACTACATTCTATAAGAAGAAAGACAAAACAAAAAACTTCCGTTTTCGGAAGTAGCCATAGAAGTGACCAACAAAATATTGGCAATATGGTGCAAAACATTACTACCAACTGTATCAGAGAAACTAGTTACGAAAATGTTGGCTGATTATCACCATAAATATCTTAGTATCCTGAAATCTTTCAACTCAAGGAAAGAGCAGACCACTTTCAAATAAAAGGTTGAAAACTTTGAATCTTCGTCAAAAGTTCGTTTGTTTAATATCTGCTCGTGGAAGTGCACTGATTTCAACCAATGCTCAATGGCTCATGCAAAAGGGAACTAAAGGTACGTGAGAATGAACAGATGTTTTTAATGGATCAAAAAACATAACGGCAAATGTTTATAGGAGGAATCGTTGTAGATGCAACTAAAAAAATGAAAGCGAAAGCATCAAGAGAACTTAAGAAAAAAAAAGTTGCTGAAGAAAAGGTAATGAAAAATTCTAGTTCAAGTAACAGTTCGCTGCTCTAGATTCGGACAAGGCATTGGAGATTGACTCCGAAACAGATGATGAAGTATGAAATCCATCCGCGTATTTGGTAACTATGACAAACGAGAATGATCAAATGCGTACGAATTTGTCGACATTCGCGAAAATGTGCGATCATTTTAAAATTTCTGATCGAGCGGCATCAGCTGTAAGTTTTGCCTCATTGAAAGACTTTAAGATGGTATCACCTGATGATAATCGACTTTTAATTGACCGAAGCAAGGTACGAAGAGAGCGGATGAAACAACCAAAATTGCTTCAAGAAACTGAATTCATGGAGAATATACGAGGCTTGTATTTCGATGGTCAAAAGGATAAAACGTTGATACAAGCTATTGAAACCGATGGTTCCAAGCGCCAAAGAACAACTCGTCAAGAGCATTTTAGTATTGTCGTTGAACCAGACTCAAGATACTTCGATCATGTGACACCATCGAGTGGATCCGCCATAAACATAAGTGAAGAAATCATGGACTGCATGCAAGAAAAACATGCGGATGTGACGACTATTGCTGCTATTGGATATGATTCTACTTCAGTAAATACTGGCAGCTCTGGCGGTGTAATACGGATGATTGAAAAGAGTTTGAGAAAGCCTTTGCAACGGATCATTTGCCTGCTGCACAGTAATGAGCTTCCCTTGCGTCACTTCTTTTGCTATTTAGATGATGCAACTACCGGGCCTAGAGCTTTCAGTGGGGAAATAGGAAAAGCCCTGCAGGATTGTGAAACCCTTGCTGTGTTCAGTTTTATTCCTATAATGACGCTGAATGCTTTCTTGTTCGATTTCAAAAGCTCCGATTTGAGTTCTGATCAAAAATATCTCGCAGAAATATGCCAAGCAATTACAAGTGGCAAGTTTTCAAAAAGTTTACACGCTAAATATCCTGGAAACATGTCACATTCAAGATAGCTTACGACTGCAAATCACATCTTGCGATTGTATGCCAGCAAGGATTGTCCTTCCGACAACTTGATTGCCTTAACTACGTTCGTGATCAGAGTGTATGCGCCCACATGGTTTGATATAAAGCGCTCATCCAAATGCCAAAATGGTGCAAGGCATTTGTGGAGTATGATAACTCGCAGTCAGTATTTGGCTGAAGGTTTAAAAAAGACCAATGACACCGTTATTCAACGAAACGCATAATACCCTCATCAAGAAAATCTGTTGATGGCGATGATAACTGATTCGAAATCTCACATTCGAGAGCTAGGTTTCCGACGAATTTTGAAAGCAAGAGGGCAACCTGAAAAGGGTCATTCAATCAGACAATTTAAAGTCCCACAAATAAATTTTTAAGCTGCTGTCTATACTGATTTGATTGATTGGAACGGCAACAACATCCAACGCACAGAACCACCTTTAGTCAAACACATTTCAGACGAAACACTTTTGTCTTGCATTCAGAGCTGTGCCTCTCTGCCAGATTGCACTTTTGATTTGCCATGTCATTCACAAGCGGTGGAACGTTGTGAAAATGGTTACCGAAGCTTCGTTTTCTGTGTTTGGTCGATCAAGTCGCGATGGTTACATCCGTACAACTTTACTAGCACAACAACAACTTACACTTCTAGAAACTCAACGAAACCTAAGCAACCGTTGAGCTTCGCCTAAATTCTTGCTGGTCTCTTGCTGTATTTTTTCACCCGTGAAGCCTTGTGATCATTGTGTCACTTGCTTTGACCCTAAACAATGCTTTGTCCGTTGTTTTAATATTAAATGTGCCATATGTTGTCAGTATGTGTTGAACGAAAAGAAACGTCATTGGTATATTAGTTACACTGCACATAGTTCGTTAAAAAGCATCTTTTGATTTCACAAGAATTTTGATTAGTATTGTATATATCGATTATTTGTTGTTATATCATTATCATTTATTCTGTAAAATGCATATAATGTGTACTTACGTTTCTTTTTGGCTTTGACTTTTCTAAAGGTACCGTATTTCGTTCCATTCCATGTAAGCTTTTCGTATCTTTATTTAATTTTGTGCGCTTTTTGTGACGCTTCTGCTGGTGAGGAGATGCAGACTCGACGACCTTCAGCTGCTATAGCTGTCATGGTCTTTCGCATCTCCTCACGGGACACTATTTTTTTTTCTGTTTTATGAGGCGTAATTTATTTCAATTATACTCTGTCCGAAAAAATAAAAATAGATGAATGAATGAATGAAGTTCAGTTGCTGTTTAAAGCATTGACGATATTAGGCCTAATTTGCGTGACGTAACACTATCACATCAGCCATTTTTCGTAATTTTTCACAAATATCCAGAAAGTTCAATGGGGTTGCGGCGATTTATAACGTTATCCAAATAAGTTTATATTTTACAGAAGATGATTTCAGATCAAACCACAAGTTAATTTTACTATTACGCTTCCGGTAAGCAATGTAGACCCTTACCAACTAGGTGTTAGATTTTGGCGCTTTTTAACCAAAATTGAAAATTTCAATTGGCTTGCACGGATTTTAAACTTTATTCAATTGAGCTCATTTTTTGTGTTAGGTGTTTTTAGGTCAAATGACAACTTTTTATTACTATTACAAATCCAAAAAGAAAACTTTTCAATTTTCGCTCCGGCCTATTGTACAATTGTACATAAACGCAGCTTTAGAAATTTGCGCTTTGAAAACACAACCGTGTTATAAGCAACCGCAATATTATTGGAAACTACGCTGTTTAACTTTGCTGTAAGACACGTTATGTTCATTTTTGTTGTCGTTTTCCCCTTATTTGCTTAACACATTTTACTTCTGTTTATCATTTTGTTTCTACGTAGGATTATTGTGAGTTTTGAGAGTATCACCAGTACATCGGTGCAAATTTATTACTTTGCTTTTTTCGTTTTCGCGCAAGTAAAACTTTTTACTTGACTGAAACTGATCTGTTCAGGTTTGGGAAGCAATGACAATAAAAAAATCGGAAAAATTTTGGTTGGACTTTTCAACCCCCCCAAAATGTAAAGGCTGGCTTCGTCCCCGGGCGAGGGGTGACTTTGTCTGCCTTCAACCAGTCAAAAGTTGCCCTTTCAAACCTTTTACGAATTTTTTACGCGCTGCACTCTCAAAATTTTAGACCCCCCTAAAGTTCCGGGCCCGTTACCAAAGGTGCCCCCTGGACCCCTCTTTCAACGGCCCTGAATTGCTGTAGTTAATCGAGCTGAACCTCACTGTCTCACTCACTGTTAAAGTTCTTTTTAAGCCGTTTGAATTTTATTATAAGTTTATAACTGACTGTGTTTTGGTTTTATTTCAGTTTAATGGAAAAGATAACTTTTTGCTTTGTGACATTTTGTGACTTCATCTATTACGAGCGTCGCCTAGTTGTTGCCGAATAGTATTTACTCTTATTCGTTTCATGATTTTTCTTATTTCTAATCAAAATACGACGTATGCAAAACAGTACGCAGGCACAAATCTTGCATCAAGATTCTCGCAATTATTGTCTTTAATTGAACCGAACGGTGTCCAAGCACACAGAGTATGTTAAAAACTAAACAACGTTTCACAAACGTCGAGACGCCAGAAGTTTGATTGTTTATTTATTGAAGCCATTTCTAAGCTATGACTCAGTTTCAGATTGCGAGCTGCTATCAAACATTATGATCAGTTTTTGCTCTGGAATCCGTTAAACTGTAATAGAAATAAATTCATCACTAAGAAATACGAAGGAAAAAGTACAAAGCGGCAAACTCGTGCTTCCGACTCGGATCAAATTTCAAAACTAGTGTTCCATGTACCTGAGAAAACAACCGGGGTTTTATTTTGGGTTTGAATGAAAGTAATTTTGCTTAAAAGTTGCTTGGAAACCACCACTGCGTTTTTTTGTATTTTGGTTGCTTTTGGTGGTCAAAACTTTATTACTAATTTAGTTCTGAAAAGATATTTTAAGCTACCAATGGGACGGTAAAATCATAAAGTATGCAAAATTAAAAAGAAAAAACATTTGCGCCATTTAGCGAAACATGTTTTCGTCATGTTTCGAAACAAAAAAAAAAAAGCGTTTCCGAAGCCCAAATATTTATTCATAAATCGTTTCGAAAACTTACCAGCAAACTGTTAGTGAAATGAAAAAAGTTTTTTAGTCTTCCGGAGAAATGTTTTGAAAAACTTATCGAAAACGGCTTTGCTGAAACTCGGAATCGAACTGAAAACCCGCCCGCTCCAATGTTTAATGGCACTTTTGATTTGAGCGCGCCGCATGCGACCAGTAAAGCAATAATTGCAGTATACATCTCCACGTCGCTTGGATCGATTTCACTGAGGATAGTTACCAAACTGGGTAGGTAATTGTTTTACTTCGCAATTTACGAAACTGTTACATGCAGTTTCGTAAAAAAAATTAGTGATGAATCTACAGTTTTTCTCAGTGTTAAACCTGCGACCCACCAATCTGTTTCATGTGGTTAGCGACCCGAATCAGAATTAAATCATAACTTTCCTTTTTTTAATCGTTAATATGCTAAAACCTAAATCAGAATTACATCATAACTTTCCTTTTACCTAGGGGTGGGGAACCTGCGGCCCGCTTAAGTTTTAAATGTGGCCCGCGTGCACATACGGCTCATGTAATGCCAGGCTTACCATACGTCCTCCTTTTTAACATCTCGGCATATTGAACAGTGAAAACATGTCAAAACACAGTTACACAGCTCAAACTACGGCCTGCGGACGTGATGACCTTTTTTTACTCTTCACTTGATTTTGGGCGAAAAATTGAGCCTCTGCGGACGTGATGGTCTATTTTTTGGCTCTCCACTAAATTTTTAGAGGAACTCTTTTTGCTTTTTACACATGAAATGTAAATGCGGCCCGCTGAAAATATCATGCGTGCAATGTGGCTCGCTATGCCTTGAAGGTTCCCCACCCCTGCTTTTGACGATTGTTGAAAAAAGTTAAGCTTTGAACTCGAACTTAAACCAACAACCGAGTTCGAGTTCACTGATTGAGTGATGTTGAGCTCATTATTAAAATGAAATTCTTTTGTGAAATATAATTTAGTTTTAATTTTCCTGAAATTCAAACAGCTTGTATTCACTCATTCCTCTAAATACAAAATTGCAGCTTAAATTTCTTGTAACCTTTAGTGAAGTTAATGCATCATGGAACATGCCCTAGTTGAGCTTCAAATCCACGAGGTCAGTTTTGTAGCCTAATGCGCCAACCACTGTGTTTATTATTACATTCTGTATATTTTGGAATAATAAAACGAATGCGATAAACACACGCTGTGATAATAAACACTTACCAAATAACTCCTTTAATATGGTTGGACCCCATTTTCAGATTGCTTGATTGATTGATTGCTCAAATTTATTTTTTTCAGCTGTTACTTCAAATTGCTTGACTGAATTAAGCAGTGTAAAGTGCTGCGCCATACTGGGTTTTGATAGTTACAGTATTTGCATCAATAATTTAAAAAACGTTCATATGAAAGTAATCCGTTAACGAACTGAAATACTCCTTTGCAGTTTTCAAATCCAAACAATTGATGTAGGTTTTATAAGTTAAAATCGTGATGCAGTTTAACCGAAAGCCAAGCGGACAGATTGCGGCAACCCTCTTTCCGAACTTTGTCTATGTTTTGTGTTTAATGTGGCCACACTGCTTGTGGTATTTTCGCGCCCTTTTACGCTCTTTGTTCATTGACTTCGATTCGCATGATGAAAAACTGAGTTACCTGATTGATTGTGTATAAACTTACAAGTAAGTTATAGTATATCAGCTAAGCCTATACTGCAGCAAGGCAAGTCGTCGGTTCAGAGACTAAATTTATGCTTGCTACAAGATCTTGCCAAGAAATCACAACAAATTGACACATAAGTTACAAAATAAATAAATAAGATTGTTTTGTGTTTTTTGGAACAAAATACTCAATGATTACTGTCAACAGTACCAAACCCAGCAACTTGCTCATTAGTCACAATAGATCTTAAGTGTAATCTGATTTGAAAAGATCTCAACTTTGTTTCATTTGTAGCAAAATAATATATAATACAATAAGATATCTTGAAAGTCCGTGGACTTACTGTGATTTGTCTTGTTTTACCGCACAAAACTAAACAATAAAAAGGAGCAATTTTGGACTTACTGTGAGATTAAAAGTTAAGTGAAAAGAATTGGACTTGGAAATTTACATCAAACAAAGAGTAATAGTAATTAAGTACCGGTATTTCTTGTAAATTTGAGCAAAATCCGCCGAGAATTGTTGCTTCAATTTAAAAAAGTTCAACTTAAAATAGTTTTTTGCCTTTTTCTCAAAACTTCATGGACTTAGCCTACTGCGTTTTTGTTTTGCGCGGCTGTACACCCCCGTGATGACTATAAATTGTGGGACTGCTCTCAAAAGAAGTAGCGCGAGAGTGGTCCTGGGCTATTGGAACAGCAGTATCCAAAATGCGTTTAGAACATCATTCTGTGTGCTTCAATCCAGCACATCGTTCACGTGCAATGGTACTAGACGGCAAATCTTTCGGGTCTTTCGCTTGAAAAGGATGAGGATGGGCTATTCATAGAGATAATACAGACAACTGCAGCCTCTGCAATTGCGAATACTACAACTGTTTCGAAAAATTTCATGAGTGCAGCATTATGACAGGAATCAAAAAGAGGGACGACCGATTAAAACTGTCTACGTAATTCCACAAACTACGCTGTGTTAACAAGGCAACATTGAAGGCATGAAGTGATTCACATTACCACACAAGATGACATCGTGGTCACAATAAGATATCTTGAATCTCTGAGAACCATAAAAACAACTTATTTTGGCCTATGTTAAAAATATATGGTCATATCATAAACTTCAAAATTTCGCAAAATCAGCTCGATCTGATGGCCAATGGTCAAACTTAGAAAATAAAATTACTCCGCAGCAACTCCACGCCATGAAAACTTTTCTGATCAAATCTATAGCTAATCTCCCTACCAGTTTGTGCACTTTTGCTCACCCGTTTTGCAGCTGCAGACGCATTTCGACCTTATGAGGTCTCATCAGTGCGGCATAGCATCCCCACCTAAAAAATAACTCCGAATAATATCGTTTTCATAAATCTAATTTTAGACCAGCCGTTAGCTCAGTTGATAAGCGAATACGATATCGGTGCGGAAGGTCTGGGGTTCGAATCCCGGCCGGTCGTGTCGGCACAGTGTCGCCAACGGCTCGCCACCGCTGCGATGTTTCTTCGGAGCTGTGTAGCCCAGACGCTAAGCCGCGGAGATGGGCCTCGCCGCTCGTCACACGCTTCGGCGTAATATCGCGAATATAATGAAGATTTAATTTGATAGTTTATTTTAGGCTAAAATTTACAATACATCACACTTAGTGAAGTTAGTGATGCAAAAAAGCAGTTTTTTTGCACTTGTTTTTTACCCCGTTTTTTGTTTTTTTGATGTTTTTTTTATTATTCATTCCTTTTTGAAAAATTTGAACAAGTTTGTTTTTAATAATTATAAAGCTTGGCAAGCAGCATTAAATCGTGTTAACACATTGAACATGATTGTAGGTAGTATAATAATATTGCTTTATTATAGTTCGTAAAGTAGTGCGTATTTAGCTTAAAGCTTGATTATCATCTGGGCAAAATTTGGGCCAAAACAATAGACGTAAACTAGGCCGGAGCCAATCTTCTCTACAAGAGCAGAAAAAACTACAGTTACTCATTAGATCAGTGGTTTTCAACCTGGGGTCCGCGGACCCCCAAGTGATCGGCGAATGATTTTAAAGAAGCCGCAAGGGCTAAAGGGACCGTTAAGGATTTGCAGAACCCAGGAGTGTATTTAGGGGGGCATTGGGCTAGCCCCCACTTTTCGACTCTGTCTTTTAGTAAAAAGAACGAACTTATTGGCGCCAAGTGATGAAATATGCCAGACTTTTTTGATTGTTTCCGTAATATATGGCCCGAAGCGGATCCAGGGTAGTGGGATGAGGGGTATACATCTTCCCACCAACCATTTTCAAAAATGTGTTTGACGTATACAATTTTTCCGTAATTTCCAACCTCTTTCGTAGCAATTAGCCTTACGCCTTCAGCACGTACATCGAAATCGCCCGAACAAAATGCATCATATTTGGCGAAGCATTCAGAATTAGGGTCAAAAATTTAAACAAACTTTACCCGAAAATTATTTAAAAACCACTAAAATAGCTATTGCAGCATGTGAATTTTCAAAAGTTTTTCGCGGGAGCATTCCCCCGGACCCACTAGAGCTTTTCTTGAATCTCAATCCGCTTCAAATTTGTTCTTCCGAAAAAATATACGCGTTTACCTAATTCCTTTAGTTATTGCTCCAAGTTGACTTCTGAAGGTATAGGATCATATATGCCAAATTCCAGGTTACTCGGTCTGCTAAGAGGCTCACAACTAAAGCTATACTCAGGTTGACGGGATTTGGGCAAACGACTCGGAGAGAAGCCCCAAGTAAACTGGTTAGAGAATTAATTTGCCTAGGCTAGGTGAAAAATACTCCACTTAAGCAACCCCCACCTCTAGTACCCACTAAGCCATCTACCCAATTGCCTTTTTAGGTCTCATCAGTGCAGCACAGCAACTACCCCCTAAAAAACCTTGTAATAAAACTAAATTCCTGCATTCATTCTCCCCAAATTTCTTGCTACCACAGGTAAAGCAATGCAAAAAAGAGTCTTTACAGTCTGGAATGAGTTTAGCCTGGATTGGCTGTGCGTAGCAAGGCTGACGAGACTTTGGTTATAGTCGAAACTTTTCTGTCTTGTTTACCCCTTGCCGAATGAAAAAAGTATAAATTGCTCCCAGTGTACTACTACTATTTTTTCAATACTGAAAATTAAAGTTCGTTTTAGTTTTAAATTTAGAAAATTCATCTCTTCAATAGGTAAAATTTACCCCCAGGGTGTTAATTTGCCCCAGTTTAAGAACCCCTGCGTTAAACAAAGTAAAAGCACAAACTGCATTTTTTTGTTACGTATTTGCGTAAAAAGCCGTAATTTTTTGGAGCAGATGAAACCCGGAAAAAACCGGCTTTTGAAAGTGCAAAACCCGGCCTAAACCCAAAACCCGGGTTTTGAAATACAGACCCAAATCGGACACACTTGTTAGTACGCTTGCTAGCTGTGAGTGAGTGGTATTACCAGTAGTAGGTGGCGAGGCGGGGATGTAACCAGGGGGGGGGCTATTGGGGGCTAAACTCCTACGGAATTCGTTTTAGCCCCCCCAAAACTATTTGTGTTGAAAAATGATGACGATATATTAACCCAATGGTTTATAATTTTGTTTCAAGATATCTGCTTCAATCGATATTAAGTTTAAATCTCGAGACTACAGTAATTTTTGGTTCGCATTTTGATACTAAAAGCAGAAGGGTTACAATTTTCACCGTTATGCAGACTGATGTCTGAGTGTTGTGCAATTGTACATAAACGCAGTTACCGAAATTTGCATTATGAAAACACAACCTTCGGCATAATATCGAGAGATATGTAATACGTCAGCAGACTACTATTGCGCTAACTAGACTAATAACAAAACACAGCTTTTTTCAATGTGCCCCTACGAGTTCTCAATGTTTATCTCGCAATACAAAATTCGATAAGCAAAATGGCTAATGCCCTTCACTGGTTTCCAGCCTTCAAACGTTAAATTGTTTATTGCTTCTTGCAAGACGGGTGACACCATAAAGTTCCGCCCCGGGTGTCACCATTTCTAGCAATGCCACTGTTTCGTGGCGACATTTTACTGCCAAGTAGGCCTATATTAACAAAATTTAAGTTCAGCAAAATTTTATTGTTAAGGTTATGACAAAAACATCTTTTCTCGAAACGAAACTCACTCCCCTGCACTATAAATTAAACTAGCTAAATTTAAACAACATCTATGAATTAGAAATTCTTAAGTTGAAGGATCAATATCAGAACAACTCTCTTCCAAATTGTTTTAATGACTTTTTGCATTGCCTTCTAAAATGCATTCCTATTCAAAGAGATTTGCTAGTGGTGATGATAATTCTATAGCACGAAATAACAAATCAAATTCGCATCGCTCAATCCTCTATCAAAGACCAGCAATTTGGAAAGACTCACCTGCTAAAATTAAAACTGCACGTAATCAAGGGAATCATTTCATGAAACCGGTGAAGGAATTTCTTCATGTAAATCAGAAATAAGTCTATAGGCCTATACTGAACTATATATGCATACACCTATTTAAAATTGTAGCGACGCTATTTCCATTTCACCGTGATCTTGCTGCCATTATAAATACCTCTGATTGTGATATTAATTTAATGTTTACTTAAACTATTGTTATCTTACGGTATATTATAAGAAAACTGTGACAAGCTGCAGACTCGACGACCACGCCAATTCTTCCTGAATATGGTACAAGGCCATTTTGCTGCCTCTCACAGGATGGATGACACTGCATTTGATTGTAAATTCTACTTCTGATAATTTTAATTTTTCTTGTCGTCTTTCCCAACAAAGATAAATTGACTCTCTCTCTCTCTCTGGATGGATGGGTCCTCCGACCGGACCTCTAAAACTTACGGGCCTTGCAGAAATTATGCTACGGGCCACGCACTATTTTAATCCAGCTCTGGCTACTAAAGCTTACTTTTGAGATTTTTTTATTTACGCAAAAATTGCTGAGTCAATGCCGTAACAAAAGTCATTTTATCATATTGGACCTACAGTAAATGTTTTTAATAAAGTTTTACCAAGAATCCAAATTTCTTTATACGTTGTAACGTAAAAAATTGACAAAATGACATAATTTAAAAATGATGTTTCCATTATTCACTTCTATTTATAAGTATAGGCTAATCGCTATTGTTAATAAAACACTTTTGCTTAACAAGAAAACAATGTTAAACTAAGAAACGCAATCTTTTACACAAACATGAACCCATTTGACTTGTTGCAAGTTTGTTTCAACATTTTAAAATTTAATTTTCTAATCACAGATGGTGGAACTTAATCTCCGCTTCAACCACTTTGGTGACCCAGGCGCAAAATACTTGGAAAGTTGTTTGCATAACATAAAGAAACTTCACGTGGGGTATTGCAACATTTCCGATCATGTTAAATGTTCTCTTGCCTCCAACTCAGCAGGATGTGAAGTGATATTTGAGTAGGTTTACCAGTGGTAAATACTGTACAACAATTCATTATAAAAGTGTGAAGATGAATTTTAGTCCGTTCCGCTACCTTTTTTTCTTGTCTTTTCTATTGACGTTATCATATTAAGCATCATTTTTATCAGCTTTTTGTGTTGATGGTTAGTACGTTATCTTTTTCTTTTTTGTACAAACTACTTGCTCTAATTACAAGTCTCTTAATAGACTGGTATAGTCCGTTCCGTCACCTTGTTTTTCTTGTCTTTTCCATCGACGTTATTATAGCCTAAGCATCATTTTTAATAGCTTTTTGTGTTGATACTTAATTTTGTCGTCTTTTTTTTTTTTGTATAAACTACTTGTTCTATTTACAAGTCTCTCGATAGACTGAGCCACCGTGGGGGGAGATTGCATGGACCCACTGAAGATGTTTGCTTTTTTCGAGAGAGTTACGGTTGTTAAATAACGAGCTCACCTTCGATATGTAATGCTTGCCTTCCTTCATAATTTTGTATGAGCTGTGACAATAAAAAGCGTAACCACACTACAGTATCTTGAGTCTTGTAATGACCCAGCACCCAGTGATTTAGTTAAGACCATCACCTACAAGACCAAGACCTTGTAAAATTTTCAAGACCAAGACCGTTTTTGTCAAGACCAAGGTCTTTGATTTTTTTCAAGACCAAGACCTTAAAAATGGGATGAGAATTAACAGTTTATCACTTATCGCTATTTTTCTATAACAACAAAACAAAGCGGGCAAAATATATAAAGAATATTGAAAGAAATAAACCAGGGTTTCCCAAACTTTCTTGTGCCACGGACCCATTTTGCGAATCAAGTTTACTGCGGACCTCACTTTTAAGTTGCGTTAATTTTTCACCCGACAGCTATAAAAGCATAAAATGCAACACGAAAATACAGTAAATTGTGCTTAATCGTAACTCCATTTTTATTAACACAAATGAACCACATGAATGGGACGGATGGGGTTGCCTCTCACAGCTTTTGTTTCAAATATTTGCCCGTAAATTGTACATTTATACCGAGCGATTGGCGTAGTGCAGTCGGTAAACAGCTCAGATGGCCGAGTGGTATGGAGCGTCTGTCTCTTGAGCTGTAGACTCGGGTGTCATTCCGAGTCGGGTCAAACCAATGTCTTTAAAATTGGTATTCACAGCTTCCCTGCTTGACGCTCAGCATTCAAGGGACAGTGTGGAGAACAAGCCGGCAAGTTTACTTGTTGTGCCGTTGGGAAAGGCACTTAGCGGAATTTTCCCATCTTGGTGTGGTAGACAGATGGCCGGCAACTCCTAAGCGAGCTCGTATAGCGCATTGATCGCTTTCTCGTGATAGGAGGATAAATACGCAACTAAATAAACAAATAAATAAAAATTCTTTGATCCTCAGGTTGAGGCTTTTTGTGGGGATAAACGAAGACTTTTTTTGAGAGAAGGAGAAACAAAGATCTTTTTAAGTTTTTTGATTGCCGTAATGTTTTTGCTCTTCACAGTGCGTTTAATATTTTGGGATACAGTATTGGTTAAGATGGTTCTTTAAGTGCATTAGATTTCCGACCCTTGACGTACTTGTAAAACACATCATTATCGGTGCGCAAGGTCTGGGGTCCGATCCCCGGGCCGGTCAAATCAGACACAGCGTTGCCAACAGCAGTTTGCCATCATTTCAAGGGTTCTTAGGAGTCGAAGCTGTATTGCACGGGTGCTAATAAAGTCACAGTCGCGAAAATGGGTCCCGTCACTCGTTACACGCTTCTGCGTATTACCGTAAGTACCGGTATAATAAAGGTTTGATTTCATTTTACATTTACACAATTACAATGCTTTTAGTTATTATTTAGCTCTACCAACAGGATGTAAAAGAAAGTAGGTCGTTAAAGCTTGCATCTTGTATTTTATAAACCAGAGCCGGCGCCAGAGCAGTCGACTTAGGGTGGGCGAGCGTTTATCTGGGGGGGAGGGGTCAAAGTTTGAAATTAAGCACATAAGCCGCTGTTTTTAAAAGAATAAGCTTGTTAGTTGGGGGGGCAAGCATGTCGATTGGGGCGCCGGCTCTGTTAAAAACTTATATCTTAATAAGCTTGCATCGGGGTCTCTCTGACCTAGTCTATCATCTCTGCTCGTGCGTTCAACTTGTCCTTGCAATTAGGCTATTACAACATTATAATTAGGACCCGCTAAAGTCAATAAAGTCAAAGTTTTTTCAGGGCCTTGTTACATGATCAAATGTGTACTAACGTTCGTTTCAGGTGTTCAGGAGTCTGTTTTGGTAGATTTTATACGTCAAAACAAAGTCAAAATTTTGCATGAAGTCAAAATTTGTCAAAATTGTTTGTATCAAAAATTTCCTTACAAAAACAAACAAATTTATATTTTTTAAATATTTTTTTGAATTTTTAAGCTGCTATTAAAATTTTATGCGCAGTTTTATTTGATTTTAAACTTTCGAAATAGTTGCAATATTTGCACTATCGTCACAATAATGGGTGCGGTAATTGAGAAGAAAATAGCACTTATTATGCATGAAACGTCATTGTTGATGCATAAATACATAATTGTTAGACAATTAATCTAATCCTATAAAAGCTTTGTGCTCTTTACACGTGGTCTTTTAAGTTGTAGCTTGCAAAGCAAAGAATGCCAAAACAAGCCAAATCTTCTACAGCGAAAGTTAGGCAAACTTGCCAGGAATATCCGGATGAGTTTTCGGCAACTCCTGTCGTCGACTTGCGATGCAACCTTTGCGATGTGTTAGTCAAATGCGACAAAAAGTTTTTGTGGAAAGCCACCGAAAAAGTAAGCAACACCAAGGAAAATTGGAAACGAAGAGCAAATCTCAAAGTAAGCAAACCTTTTTACATTTCGATCAAGTAAATTTCAAGGAACAGGTTGTTTCTTCTATCTTAGCTGCAGATATCCCACTTCATAAACTGAACCATCCTTCATTAAAGTCTCTATTTGTTAGAATGGGAAAAGTACTGCCTTCGGAGACAGCAGCCCGGGCATGTGTTGCTAAATTGGCATCTCAAAAAGAGGCACAAATTCAAGAATTAAATTTTTAGATTGTGGATGAAGCAGAGGTTGCTAAACAAAAGTATATTAGTGTGCTTGTGGGCAGCTTAAATGCTCCAGATCAGACATTCCTCGTTAATTGCCATCCATTTGACAGCGGTCGCAATGTTAATAGCAGTGTTATTCTGCACACTGTGGATGACATATTGCGACAACTTGAAATAGAACGCGAGAATTTTTCATTGTTCTTGACTGATGCTGCTCGGTACATGTCTTCGGCTGGAAAGACATTAAAGGAATTATACCCTTCTTTGATGCTTGTCACCTGCGTTGCGCGCTTACTACATAACTGCGCTATGCGTGTGCGCGCTCATTTTAAAAATATTGATGAAGTAATAGCAACGATCAAGGCAGCAACAATCAAAAACAAAGATCGCAAGAAAAATTTTCATGATGCTGGTCTGCCATCTCCTCCTGACCCTGTAATTACAAGATGGGCAACTTGGCTTGGAGCTGCCTTATATTATAGTGAGAACCTTCCAGCTGTTCGTACCATTGCCAACAATTGGACAAATGCAGGCCTCTTAGTCAGCAGAGCAAAAGACTCTATCAATGTGGAAGGTTTGGTGTCGGACTTGGTTAAAATAAATCAATACCGGACTCTAGCAGCCAACGTAGAGTTCTTAGAAGGAAGCAGAGATGGAAGTCGGGTCGGGTTTTTCGGGTCGGGTTCGGGCCTAACTTTCATAAGAAAAATCGGGCTCAATCGAGGGCACACTAGCTAATAATTTTTTTACATTAGGATATTTCTCAAAACTAGATTTTTGTGCGCCGAACGGCCGAAGTGACTAGCTGGTAGTGTACTACAGATTTAGTAATAATTAGAAGCTCTTCTGCACTAAGATCATTAACAAAAGACACTGCGTTATGCATTGCTAATAAGTGCTCTAGCGCTCAGTCGGAACGCGACTTTTCCTCCTGCGGACTGACCATAACAGCAAGGCGGACATTGCTATCTTCAGAAACCGTGGAGGCAATAGAACTACTGAATTCTGCCTTTCAATGAATAAATCAATCATTGATTTATTAGTGTTTTTGTTTTGTTTTTTCTGAACAATAAAACTGCTTTGCAGCGCATTACCATTCAATTATGTAGCATAGCCTACTTAATGAACCGGAAAAACTACTGTCGGGCCGAATCGGGCTTCCTTATGAGGCCTCGGGTTCGGGCTTACTTCTTCGGGTTCGGGTCGGGTTCGGGCTGAACCAACACGGCCCGATTCCATCTTTGGAAGGAAGTGCCTGCACAATAACCAAAGCATACGGACTGCTGAAGAATATTCAATTCGATGTTGATGCCTGCGCAATCAAAGACTACATTAACAAACGACTATCCAACTCTGATTTAGAATCAATAATAAACTGTACCAACTTGACAATTGACCCAACAAGCTACGCACTATTGCAAAAAGCCCAGCCAACCTCTGCTGCTGTTGAGAGGTCGTTTTCTATGCTCAATAAATTACTGAGAAATGACAGAAATTTTCATGTTAAGAACGTAAAAAAATATGCTGTATTACAATAAAACGTCCTTGTAATTATACTGCGTGGCTTTCGTTAGAAAAATCATAGACATACTGTTAGTGTACAGAACAGTTGCGATAACAACGCAATTTTTGTATTGCACACTAATTGATACCGGTACACACAATGGCTCGTTATCCTAGGTTTTAACGTCATGCGTCGCTTTGTTGCATTAGCTTCAACACTGAGTAATTGAGAAAATGTTCGAAGTAGGCTACCTTTTTCTTCAAAAACTTATGTAAATTGCAGATCACAAAACATATTTAATTAATAAAGTACAGTGAGACATAAATAATACGCGGAAGCGGTTAAGTCAAAATAAAGTCAAAATTTTACTAAAATAAAGTCAAAAATTTTTTTAGGTAAAAAAAAAATGGCCCTAATTATAATTCATAAACAATAAAGGCAAGAGTATCATAATCCATGACTAACTTTAATATTTACTCAATAATCAAGAGATAGTAGAAGAAGAAAACATTCTATAAGATTTTTAGTCACTACAATTATTAATTGGGTCTGTGTATGTCTTGCAAAAATTATTTGAAAGTTTTATTTTTTTATATTTTGCAACATTGTCACGAATCCCCTGAGCGGTCGTCGCGGACCCTAGTTTGGGAAACTCTGAAATAAAGAACAACACAATCGCAAAAAACGCTGTTGGATACTTTTTCTAGCTGTGCAAGATCACTTAAATTTTTGCTAGATGCTTTTTAGTACTTTCGGTCTTAAGACCAAACTAAATGGTCATGACCAAGACCGCAAATAGTCAAGGCCAAGACCAAGACCTTAAAGAAATGGTCTTGAAACCGGTCTTAAGACCTTCATCACTGCCAGCACCTATATCTTTTGACAGTCAATATGACGTGACACATTTGAAAAACCGCTAAGTGGCGCTCAATCAATTTTCTGGACCCGCTTATCCTTGGATGGTCGCAGGGGCAGCAGCTCGAGTTGGATCCTCCAAGCATCTCGATCCTCTGCAACAAAGGATAGATGCTCTGCTGGAATGCCAAGGCGAGACCAACTAAGATCTTCTACATAATCTCGCCATCCACTTCTGGGACGGCCTCTAGGCCTTCGACCAATCGGTGTTGAACAGAGCAGTTTTTTGGCTGTTCTTTCCTGGGACATTCGTGTCACATGTCCATACCAACGCAGTTGCGATCTTTCTAGTCGGAGAAGCAGCGCTTCGATGTTTAGAGATTCATGAATATCTGCACTTTTAACCTTGCCCAACAAGGTCAAACCGCTAATTCTTCGCAAGAATCCCATTTTGGCTGCTTGAACTCGAGACCTCTCTTTCTCATTCACGATCCAACACTCATGGCCATAAGTCAGAATAGGAACATAGACCGATCTGAAAATGGATAGCTTTGCCTTGGTGCAAAGCTCCCGTTTCAGTACCACAGATCGGTGGAGCTGGCGCATTACTGCACTTGCTTTTACGATGCGGATATCCAATTCGCTATTTTGTCTGCCATCACTTGTGAATGAGATGCCGAGGTACTTGAATTTCTCTGACTGTTTTAGTGGTACTCCATCAATTTGGAGAGAGCACTGCTTTGGTTGTCTGGACAGGCACATGGTTTCTGTTTTTGTTGAACTGATTTTCATTCCGGCTACAGAGCATGCATCCGAAAATCTGTCAAGAGCATGCTGGAGACCATTTTGGGTAGAGTCGAGTAGCACAAGATCATCTGCAAATAACAGACGTTGTACAGTGCATTCACCGATCTTTACTCCGCCACAAGACTCACTTTTCTTAACCATTCTATCCATATAAATAAGGAACAGAATAGGTGAAAGAGGGCAGCCTTGCCGTAGTCCCAAACTCACTCTGAAAGGTTTCGTCGTTGTGCTGTTAACACGAACACAGACTCCGGAATGCATGTGCAGCGACTTAATCGCAGTTAGTAACTGGCCGTCAATGCCATACTGTAACAGCACCGCCCAAAGCTTGTCTCTAGGAATGCGATCATATGCTTTTTCAAGATCAACAAAACATGCATTGACCTCTTTTGCATATTCCCACGACTTCTCAAAGATTTGCTGCAAGGCAAAGATCTGATCCATTGTGCTTCGGCCAGGACGAAAGCCACACTGAGCATCCGTTAGTTTAGGCTCGACTATTTCACGGCATTTCTTTTCAAGGCATTTGGCATAGACCTTACCCGGGACACTGATGAGAGATATGCCCCTATAATTGGTGCATTTTCTCTTGTCTCCTTTCTTGTGGATAGGTATTATCACACTAGTTTGCCATTGCTTTGGTGCTTGCCCAGTACTACACGCCACCTTACAAACACGAGTCAACCAACGAACACCATATATGTTCATTGCTTTTAACAATTCAGGTCTGATATCATCCTCACCAGATGCTTTTCCAGTTTTCAATGATTTGATTACTGCATTCACATCTACTTCGGTTATCTGAATTTCTTCCCCAACCTGTTCCTCGTGAATTTGTATCGGTGTAGCACAGTGCCGGATTAATCAAGTGCGGGGCCTGTAGCAGATTTTGTGTGCGGGGCCTCAGCTGCAGCACTAATAAAATTGCATTTTACAAAAAAGTCTGTACAACGAATGCTGTATTGCAACGAAATTACAATACTTTAGCAATATCACTCAAGTTGGCTCAACTTAGATCTTTTCGACGCATTTTGATAGCAGAAAATTTCGCGATTATGTCAGATGAATTCAGGGACGTCAGAACGTCATTCTCAATGTTCAAAAGGGTTAAATAATGCAACCGTTCCTGTCCCATTGCGTTTCTCAAGTAGTTTTTAATAAGCTTTAATTTGGAAAATGATCGTTCTCCCGTGCAATTTGTAATCATCATCGACAAATAGATGCGCAATAAATTCTCAACGTTTGGAAACGTGGTGTCGATGTTGTTTTCCTTAATCAAAATAAAATAGTTGAGTTCTGGAGAAGAGCAATCGTCAATGTGTTTAATGAACTCCGAAAACTGACGTAGTTCATTTTTCAGGCCCTCTTCCAAATCTCCAGGATACGTATCTAAAATTCGGTCAGCATTTTCTTGAATCTGCGCTGGTGTTAACTCTTGCAGATGTGTGAGAAAACTAAACCGCCTGTCCAATTCCGTGTATGCTCTGCGACGGTGCTCCAGTGAAGAGAGTAGGCTGTCCAATACGGCAAAGAAAACTTCCACTCGAAATTTGTCTTTAGGTGCTTCATTATCTATTGCATCTGGAACGGAACGGCCACTGCCTACATCCTCATCGCGCCTTCGATTCCGGGTAATTCTTCTTGCCAGTCGGTATTCCTGCACTTGAGTCAGTTCCTGTGCTTCTGACTCAATCTTATCGAATTGTTCTCTGAAATTCTGTAGGAATCCTTCCAAAGAGGCATACAACGCTGAAGCATGGTTGAGAGTTTGCTGCTTTGCTTGGAGAGAATATTGAGTTGCCTGTAAGCGTTCGAGCAAGCTATTCCAAAAAACCAGTAAAATTCCAGTTTCGAGCATCTCCATTTTATCGAGGAGTCCGTTTGCCTGCTGTCGACATTCTGCCTTTTGTTCGAAGTCATCAGCAAGTTTACCCAGTACTTTCTTTATGGAAGAAAAACATTCTTTAATAACCTTAACAGCATCAGCTCTTGCGGACCATCGTGTTGCAGAGAGTCTCTTTAGCACTCCACCACCTGCCTTCTCTAGAATGGACCACCGGTGTGTTGAAGCAGCGAAAAATGCATAGATATTTTCAATAAATTCAAAGAACTGAACTACTTCTGGACACGACTGTGCAGCGCATACACCAACCAAATTCAACGAATGAGCATAGCGTGGAACATATTCTGCAACAGCACCAAACTTTGCTTTAACAAGTGCCTGTACTCCGTTATATTTCCCCCTCATGTTAGACGCGTTGTCGTAACTCTGCCCATGGCAATTGGCAAGATCGATACCCTTCTCACTGGTGTACTGTACCAGGCTGTCAAAAATTTGCTGAGCAGCATGGTCCTCCATTGGCAGAAATGCTAGAAACCTTTCCACAGGCCCTGTTGGCTTGACATACCTCACTGTGAAACAAAGCTGGTCCGTGTGAGCAATGTCCGGCGTTGAATCTAGTGATATTGAAAAGTCTTTAGCTTCTTTTAATTCTCTGAATATTGTATCTTCAGCTGCTTTTCCCATTATCTTGACTATTTCTTCGCAAATGGTCTTCGATAAGTAGGAAGTGTGCCCTTTTCCTCGGTTCGCATGCAGTTGGATATGTTGGCACAGGAATGGATCTACAGTCGCAAGAAGCTCCAACAGTCCCAAATAGTTGCCGTTGTTAGGAGATCCTACAGTTTCATCTGTTCCTCTGAAGGCCAATCCTCTTTCACATACAAACTTTATGACATTTATGATCCTCTCCAGTAGGGATTTCCAATATTTTTTCTCGTCCTCAAGTTGTTTCGTCAGGGCAGCATAAATTTTTTCTCCACCTTTTCGCAGATTGATTAGGTACAGGAGCCCAGCTTGGTGTATTAAACTTAACTCGTGCCTCTCAATGAGCAGCTGGGCATTCTTCCAGTCATTGAAACCTTCGCAAAATGCCTGCAATTCAGTGGTGGATGAGGCTGCTAATTTACAGGTAAAGCAGTACAAATTGCCTTTGGTCTCGCTGTAGCATAACCACTCCCTAAGCCGTTTTTCATTAGTGGTCTTGTGGACATGAGTAAAGTACTGTTTTTTACAAAACCTGTTGTAACCTTCAGTCTCATAGAATCTTTTTGATTTAGTAAAGTCACTATTCATATGTTGACATTCCGAGCTGCCTCTTGCTGCCCATTCCCTTTTTTGCTCATGTGCAAGAATTGGAGGCCACTCCCCCAAGTCGTTGGAAAGAGCTGCCAGTGCCAGATCTGGAAAGATTTGCCGTTGCTCTTGCAGGTTAGTACCTGAGCTCGAACAAGGCTGCAGGCAGTGCGGAGTTTCCTGTGAGGTAGCATCATCATGAACAGCGGATGGTGCCGTGGTAGAAAAAAAAGTTATTAGTTTAGGCATTTTTTGCAATAACTTATTTCGCTGTTCTGTTAGCTCTCTCTTTCTTTTGTTTTTTTCTGATCCGGAAGGATACTTCCTTCCAATATCTCTTTCTCGTGAAGTCATTGTGAAATAGATCTCGCTCAAAATAAAAAGTTAAAGATATTATTAGACTACATTAACTTGGAATAAATTTACAATGATGACATACAAATAGCTTTCTATTAAAATCGAAGACAAAATAATGCAGCTACTAAACAAACAAACAAGCATACTAAGCCTACATTATTTATAAAACAGCTCTTAATTCAAATCATTTTGATGCATAGTAGTACTTATACTTAGGCCTATTTATCGACTGAAATCAACAAGCTAGAGGCACTGATCTAAATGTAGGCCTGCGGTTTCTAGAAGCCACCCGCATTGTTAATATTACGTCAAACGTTTGTTCGTTTGTTGTTGCTGCGATAGCCTTTTGTAAGTCAAGAAGACTTCAAATCAGGTATCTTGAGAACCATTTTTATTTGACTCAGAAATTGGATTCTTACAAATTTTAAAATTCTTATAAAAAATCCTCAAAAAAATTCCTGCAAATTTTTTTTAACTCGACCAAGCGCGGGGCCCCTAAAAGCGCCGGGCCTGTAGCAGCTGCTACATCTGCTACGTGGTTAATCCAGCACTGGTGTAGCATCAACTGGGTTTAAAAGATCACTAAAGTAGTCTCTCCACCGATTCAAAATAGCATCTTGATCTTTTAGAGCCACACCATTTGAATCTTCGATAAAGAAAGCGGCTCGAGATCTTTTTCCACGCAAACGGCGAATGGTCTGCCAGAACACTTTGTTTGCCGTTTTGAAATCATCGTCTAACCTTTCTCTAAATTCCTTCCAGGCCCTTTCCTTAGACAGTTTAACTTTTGTGGCTGCCGCCTTACGTGCTTCAGAGTACTGCGAACGAAGTTTAAGTGATGACTTATTTGCAAGCCAGGCCTTATAGGCCACTTTTTTCGCACGAATAGCTTCTTTAACTTTTTGGTTCCACCAAGGAGTTCTTTTCTCGCTACCGCAGCTCTTCGTCCCTCCAACACGTTTGCGTCCACAACAGTTAGTAGCGAACGTAATGACTGCTGTTCGAAACAAACACCACTCAGTTTCAATGTCTTCAGCAGAGGTCGGAAGTTTTTTGAACTTAGATGCAATGTTGTCTGCAAATGCAGTTCGTACCTCTTTGTCAGCCAATGATTCCCATTTCATTCGATAAGTTTCTCGTGGTCGAAAAGTCTTTCGTTTTTTCAAGGGTTTCAAAGGTTTCAAAGTGCAAACAACTAGGTGGTGATCAGTTGACAACTCCACCCCTCTTTTAACACGAACATCAGACACGGTAGAAAACAAGTCCGCCGAAACGATACAAAAATCAATCAGGGAGCGTTGTCCCAGAGAGTCTCTTGTACCAGGTGTACTTATGAATTCTTTTGTGCTGAAAAAATGTGTTCATTATGCACAGCCCATTGGTGGCACAGAACTGCTATAAACATCTTCCGTTCTTGTTAATGTCAGGGTCACCATGTTGCCCAATAGCACCTTTCCAGGTTGCATTGTCGATGCCCACATGTGCATTGAAATCGCCCAAAAGGACAAGGGATTCTGATGAAGTTGCTTTTCCCAAAGCAACCTCAACTTCCTCCAGAAAGGCTTCGTACTGTGATTCTATGTTAAGTGCGTACACCTGCAAGATACACAGAGATCGCTCCCGCAGCCTTAGCTTTAGAAGACAAACCCTTCCTCCCAGTGGTACCCAGTCAACGACACACTCAGCTATGTTGGGGCTCACAAATAAGCCAACACCAGCTTGAGCAGACATTGCTGCATCAACACCCGAGTAGAAAATTTTCCACCCACCGTTCAACTCGACAGTTCCAGAACCCCGGCGCTTTGTTGATGAAATTCCCACGATATCAAGGCGATACTGTTGGGCTTCGCAAACAAGCTCGTGCTCTTTTCCTGTCAGTGACGAAACGTTGCAGTTCCCGATAGCTAGATCCCGGCAGTTTGGTCCAACTCGAGTACATTTTCTGTGCGCTGCCCCCATTTGCCTCCCCAAACGCTTAGCGACTGTGTTGGTGGGTTTCTGGTGACGGTCAGCTTGTGGGGGAGACTGTAGCTTATTTTTCGAACGATTCCCTCTGCCTAAAACTCGAACGCGGACCTTTTATCCAGCGCGCCGTCCGATGCAGCATGAATATTGCTTTTACAACTTTTCATTTAGCTACAGCAGTGGGTTGCTACTTGGTCTGTTTCTCTCCTTCGACCTTATCGCCATGGGTGACCCTGATGGAAGTGATCAAACACTACCGACGGCATTGCTCTAAGGATCATTGAAAACTCAAACCTCCCCACCACGTTAAGGTGGCAATCCATAGCAGAGGGTTAAGAGGCGCTGCAACCCTTAAAACCGAATAGCGCTTTGTGTTGATGAAGGTGGCCGAAAGGTCGGTGCAGTGGGCTCGGGAGCTAGTTTCTTAGGCTTGATGCTCAGCAAGGTTATCTTCTCTGATGCATGTGGTCCACTAATATTAAAACCAAACCTGGAATTACTGTATATGGCTAAAACAAGAACAATCAAGTGCACAGATAGTTTATTCGTAGATAAAAAGACTTTGGGTGGATAAGAACATCGAACTCGCAAAGTCAGTTCCGGAGACTAATGCGCCTATCACTAGACCAGAGGTAGGCAAACTTTTCACACGAAGGGCCACATTTAAAAAAATTTGGAAGCTGAGGGCCGCACTGATTGGAAGAGTAAAAACAAAGGTTAACACGTCCTCAGGTGTACTATTTTCCACTGAAACGTAGTGATAAGCAAAAAAAAAGGGCTTCGGCTTGATTTATGGTAAAAGTTTATATGTCAGAAAGTGCCTGCCGGCCGCATGAAAAGGTCTCGCGGGCAGCATGCGCCCCGAGGGCTATAGTTTGCCCAGCTCTACTCTAGACCAATTCCTTGAGCAGATTATAACATGTAACTTGGATGTATTGCAACTAAGTTACATGGGATAATTTTGCGTAAATAATTTGCTTGCTTGTTTGTGGATAGGAAGACTTTGGGTTCGATTCTAGAACGAGTCAATCTTAAGACTCAATATTTTGTGTCAGTAGTTGCAGCTTTCTTCACTATCGTTAAACATTAAGGAGACAATGTGCGGAAGAAGTCGAAAAATTGGCTTGTTGTGCATTCGGTAAAGCATTAAGTACGTTTTTCCGCTTTTGAGAGATAGACAGATGGCCGGCCACTCCCTAGCCAGCTCGCTGCAACTTATCTTGATAAGAAATTGTAAATACAATTATATAAATAAAAAGAATTACCACCATTCAGAAATGTAACCAGGAAATGACTGAAACCTTCCATTTAGCTCTGCAGTAATTTTTAAGTAATCAGCAGAATTATGCGAAAACGTTTAAACATTTCGTGAGCTAAATATAATCCTGGTCTACTGCTCTCCCCAATATAAAAATATGCGAACATCTCACAGAACTTTGAGCCTAGTTTTATGTTTGACTTGCTCACAATAACATCTGCTTCCTGGAACTCTGACCTCATTAAGAATTTCATTCTCGACGTCAATCCCACAGTATATTGAGCAATAGACCCATCCCCACTTAGTTTCTGTTTTTATTCTCCAGCTTTCCAAGCGAGATTAAAATTAAGAATTTTAGGCTTATTCAACAAGAACGATATCGACATTGTTCAAGAACTGAGCTCGATTCACGGTTCTTACAATCAAGCGACCACAAGGCTTGAACTCGCTGATATTAACTTTGCTTTATTTGAGCCTCTGTTAAATTGTATCACTTCAGTCTTCGTCAAAGCTCAAAATACAAATGCAAAGTGAGACTGCGAATTTTTCACGCACAGCAAATAATACTGCATCAACAAGAACTGGACACAACTCCAATTTTATCAGCTCCCAATGTTTGTTTTAAATTGGAACGATTTTTCCCAAGATTATAACATGTATTTTCTTTTTTAAGCCACACGAAGTTGCAGCTTAGGTTATAATATTAATGAATTCCTTGCATCATGGAAGATGTCGTAGTTGAGCACCGAACCCGCGAAGTCAGTTCCGGGACCTAATGCGCCTACCACTAGACCAACTCCATGTGCAAGATTTTAACACGTAACTTAAATTTTTGCCCGAACTTTCACTTTTTGCCGCCCAGCGGAGGCAAAATGAAGCACTCGAAATTTGCTGAAATATTGCATGTTTTGATTTTTTTGCTTTTACGTCGCTTCGCATCACTAGATATTCAGAATTTAAAAAAAATCCGTACCGGTTACTTTTTGATTATTGCTTTGCCACTCGGCGGAAGGGAAAAGCATTTTCAGGTTGGTTCCAATTTTGCGCAACTTCTTGTCCCAATGTCCCATACATGGGCCACATTTCATCACTGGCCATCTGAACTTAAAAGTGAAACTTACCCACTCTGGTACAATTCGCCAATAAAAATATATTTGCCTACATATACCAAAATTTTAAACCAACGAATTTGTTGATTCTGTCTTTGCATGTAAATAATGCTTACTTCCCAAGAACTACAGATTTTATTTTAATGCTATTTTATGCTGTAAAAACAGTGACTTCATAACTGGTTCGCAATTTCGCCAAGTTTCGCTTCTTCCCGCCATTCATATTTCATGAAGGTACCAATAATTGAAATATCTTTGTACGATTAAAAACTTGAACTACAAAAACAAAACTCGCATTTATTCAGCAATTCAATGAAATGATTTCTTTAAATCCGGTAGAGGCAGAACCGATAATCAGAATTTCAAACTCGCACATCGTTTAACCAAAAGTTTTGTGTCAGCTCAGCGCTTTGTCTTTGCGCGGTGTTGCATTCACTACTAGTTGGGGACATCTATATTACAGTCCAGAAGTGTCAAACGCGCAGGCCGCATGCGGCCTTGGGAGCAGTACCAATGCGGCTCTCAAGCATCCATCAATAATTGTCATATTTTGTAAGAATTGTATCTAACACAGCAATAGATTTTAGACAGACAGGTGATCAAAAATTTTAGTAACCCAACGATCATTTATCAAATTACAACAAAACTGTTTTTCAAATATTATTTTTTGTGTTTTGGCAAAACACAGTCCTAATTTAAACAGTTCTTTGCGAGCACAAAAATAAAATCCTTGTAACAGCTTGATTTAAGTTTAAATTGTACGAGTATACTGCTTTATCAGCCACAAAAGTTTGCTAGATTAGTTTGGTCTCGGTCAATTACTGGATTGATATCAAACAGTTTTTGAGGTAAGACTGTTTTTTTTTTTGAAGAAATACGGCGAATTGAAACAATGGTAAAAAGCATTTGACATTAACAAAGTAACAACACCTCGTCGGGCTCATTAATTACTTCGCAATATCAGAGACAAACGACACCAAAGAAAAGAATAATTCTGCTGTGAACATAAATTATAAAAATACACTTTATCGATAATGGGGTGCAGGTCTTGACACAATCCTACCAATCAGTGTGGTCCCCGAAATCCCGAGAAGTTGACGCTTCTGTTAAACAACCTGTTAATATAACCGAAGGTTTTCAGCAAGGTTTTTCACATATCACAGACATGATACAAAATGCACAGGGACACATCTTTTACAATCAGCTAAAACTGTTTGCAAAAAGGTCACTCTCTATAATGGAATTTTATTCAGATAAGCGATCGCCACATACGAATACAAGGTGTAGGGTTTGTCAGCACGGTTTAAAAATTGGACACAAACTGATACGTTTTCAATATTTGTTATGATATTCCTTCCTCGTTTTCCAGCGAAAATAAGGATATTTGAATTTGAGATAGTAGAAAGTTTTAAGGAAGAGAAGTTGGCATCATAAAACTCTGAAAAATATACAAAGAAATTTGAGAATTGTTGCACAGTTTTAACAATTATCTCTCTTTGACATAACTATGTCAAAATCAAATATGCAGTTTCACGCATGGATTGGATAAGCGAATTAAAGAAACCTACATGTTGAAATAAAAAAATAATTATAATCAATCGCATTTATCCAAGGCATAATGACTAAATGTGTGATTTTAACAATCAAATTTACAAAGCAACAGATGATACGGTAGCACAATTACACCCGAGTGCTACCGAGATAAATTTGTATTCTCAACAGCATCTTTAATTAAACTATGAATTAAAATTTGAAGTTTTCCCTTTTGGCAGTATCAGTTTACTTGACCTGCAGAGCCAGATCTGGGGGAGTGGGAGGCTATAACCTGGGTACGCCGAACAGGAGAATACCAAACTAAAAACTTAGTTGAAAGGCGTCTTCCAAAAAAAGGTCTGCTGGTCAAGTCCGCAAAAAAGGTGAAAAATTAGCCCTGGGGCTTCTACAAAGTCTTAATACGGCCCTGATGAACTTCCTTTCCACAATTAATAAAAGGCAAGACTCCTGGCATCTTGCACAAGTTTCAAGAGATTTATCTGTGCCATTCACATCCAAAGGCTTGCCAAAGCCTCTAAAAATGGACCGAAAAAATACATCCACTGAGACTATTTCTCAAGCCCGCAATGGTTCGAAAATAAGCGCCGTGATAAATATCAAGACCAAAGTTGTATTTGCCCAAGAAAAACTGTGTTAGGCTTTTTTCGATTGAAGATAGAGCTTCCACAGCTTGTATGCATGTGTTCTGTTGATAAGCTTCCTTTCTTTTTTGCTCTCAACACACATACAAGGCTTTCAACGCATAGCATCGCTTCATGGATCATTTTTTCATGAAATCGCTCATTTTTCAAATGTTTTGCTGCAGAAAAAAAAATTTCAATTAATATTAACGACCGGTCGGCGAAGTGGCTAAAGAAACTATAAACAGCACTGGTCGTCTTGAGTTCAATTCCTGGGCCGATCAAATCGGGACTAGCGTCGCCAACGCTTCCCTACCGCTGCGACGTTTCTTCGGAGCTGTGTTGCCAGGCGCTAAGCGGAGGAAATGAGCCCCACGACTCATTACACACTTCTGCGTAATACCGTCAGTATAATGAAAATTTGATTTTAATTTGAATGCAGTACTTCCACCAACTCTTTTTCGTTATTTTACACATAATACAATAAACTTACAGAAATAATTGCGTTAATCAAACTATGTAATGGATCAGTTAATAAGCTATCCACAATACGTCTCAGTCAAAATAAAACTCGATTTTTAAATGAAAAAGTTAAAGCCATTAAGCAACACAATTACTTTAAAGTTATATTTCGCATATAAGCAGACAAAACTGATAAGACACAATACTTTAGTACTGCCTTGCTTACACTGCTGATGATGACAGTTGCTATAACCGTAAAGCGGGATAGCGCTGTTTCGGGCGATTAGCCCTCATCAACCGCAAGCTCTACGGTTACGTCGTTACAGGAGTTGCAACTGTTGGTGATGGAGAGCTGTTATAGCCTCCGACCCGACAAGAGGATGTCGTCATGACCAACTTTCAGTAGTCCAAGAAGAACTTTACAGCATAGTTATTGAGCTGAGTCTATGTTGCTAAAACGTCCAGTTTTACGAATATTACTGTGGTTATATGTTTTCTTCCTCAGCTATTTTCGTATCACTGGCGATGTATTGTATTCCCAAGTATATTTCCAATACTTTAACCACAGTCTCTACAATACCGACTGTGCTTTAATAGCAACAAAACGTTGAGATCAAGCCAATTTGGTATAGGTTTTAATCCAGCCTTCAATGTTGCTTAACCGAAAAAAATGAAAGCCTACACTACAGTTTTTGAGGACGTTTCATTTTCCACAACAACAGCTGAAAACATAATCAAATAACTTTTAAATATTTTTACGGAAGACAGGTGATTTTATGCCCAATGATTTACGTGTAGTATCGATTAAACTAAAGCTAGAGTATAATACAGGCTAGTTACGGTATTCACCTAGTTTTTCTATTTGGCTTTTGCCGTCTATTTCTTTTTCCATCATTGTTACGTCATAAAATACATTTTCAATAACTTTGCTGGCAACAGTGACAGTTTCAATACCGAAAAAAATTTTGTATCCGAAATGTCTTCTCAGAGAGGACATTGTATTGATTCCTCCAGCCAAACGTGATGTCCGAAGTTTTCCGAATGCATCCGCTGGATGAAATGTTATGTTGTACAGTTTTTCGTCAAAGTTGAAATCATTGTTCGCAAAATTTATCAATTTTTCAACCTGTGATTATTACAAATACAGTACGTTACAGTGTGGGCAAATAACAATTAAAGCATAGCATTAGTTCTTTATGTAGCTAATTATCAGAAACCCAATTAAAGGGGTGAAAAGATGGGAAAGTGAAGAAGAAATGAAATATCTCAGTAGTTATAAAGCGCCATAAAACCACAAGAGATCCTTTAGCGCCAGAACTAAATTTTGTCAAGAATTCACTGACGTATTTTATTCTCTGTTCATTTCATCCTCCGCGCTACACTTAATCGCTGAGCGTTTGGCAAGTGTAACAGCAGATACCACTTTTAAAGTCTTGGACGACCTAGAACGTTTTAAAAATATTTTTGAAGCTATTTATTTCTTCATTACATTACACTCGCGGTATTTCGCCGCAGCGTGTGATGAGTGACGAGCTCATCTTCGCGGCTCAGCACCTGAGCAACACAGCTTTGAAGAAGCGTCGCAGCGGTGGCGAGCCGTTGGCGACATTTTGTCCGATTTGAGGGTTTCAAACCTTAATCCTTTGGCTCCGATAGCAATGTCTTAACAACTGAGCTAAATGGCGAAATGGCGGGTAATTGAAAACTATTTATACTTAACTTCAAACAGTCGTCAATTGTCATAATTTTAATTTTTTATTTCTTTTTTTTACTTACGGGTGGAAGCGCATCTATGAGAGTATTTCCAAATCTAAGAATCCCATTTTGATCTCTTTTCATGATCACTGACTTCAAAGCTGAACTTTTTTCAACACATTTCGAATAGCTAACAACAAAAGTGGCAAATATGTTGTAAATACTCGATATTTTGACAAACTACTTGATATTTTGTAGATACTCGATATTTTGACAATCGAAGAAGCTCATATCACACAGTACTGTACAGTTATTTTTGCTTTGATTTATTTGTATGCTTCATTAGTCTACTTTAAAGTAAGGATGAGCCTACTGACACCCTACTGTATAATCAACGCTTAAAAAACGATGTTTGACTGTTAAATGTTAGCTCAGTTGCTAAGCAAAGCGCCATCGGTTTGGAAGGTCTGGGATTCGATTCTCGGGACTGTCAAATTCGACACAGTGTCGCCAACGCCTCGACACCGCTGCGACGTTTCTTCGGAGCTGCGTTGCAAGACACTAGCCGCGGAGATTGACCCCGCCACTCGTCACATGCTTCGGTGAAATACAGTACAGCGTTGATGTGAAATATTTTCGGGTATCGAACAATGGAACGGCAGTAGAAACTGTGCTAAACTTATCTATTGATTTTTTACACAAATTATTCACAAAAACTGAATCTAAGGTTTCCTCAATCCCGTAATATCTAATTAGCGACGAAATAAAACAGTGATTACACAACCAAGTTTTTTTGGGTGGGGTTTTAAAACACCCAGTTAAAACCCATTTTAAACTATCAGGGCCGGATTAAACGTGGAAAAGGGCTCTGGGGCTCCTCGGTCAGGGGCGTGCCAAGTCACTAAATCGCATCCTCCAAAAAAGGGTTAGCCGCCCTTGTCAAAAGTAGGTTTGCATAAAGCTAAAAACCCCGAGAAAAATCAGCATCGAAGCCCCCAAAGTCTTGAAACGGCCTTGGCCAGTACAAGTTCCGACCTTGACGTTTGACCTCTGAACAAAAAAGAAGGTGCGATAACAGATACAGTCTTATTTAGGAATTGCTAACCGCTTGTCTACGTTCATCCAAAAGTGGGGAAATCCCATTAATTGCCTTTCCCAACGGCACAACAAGTGAATTTGGAGGCTTGTTTCTCAAAGTGTATTTTTAATGCAGAACGTCTAGCAGGAAAGCTGGGAATCCTGGCATTTGAGCTAGAAACTTAATCTAGAAAATTAAGTAAGAATATGCAGTACGGAGTACAACCGATAGCCCACCTAGCTTCGATGAATGAGGAAGCTGAAAATTCCACTCATAAGATGGCCCGTAATACAATGGTCTCTCTTCACCTTCATCTGACAGCTAGTAGCCTAACTCATTTCAGTAAAGATAATTTTATCCTAAAGCAAGACCTTACAGGCAACTTTACAAATTCTGAGTCAGTTTTTTGCCTAAATTCTAATGTTGGTTACATACAAGACATTATGACATCATAAAGTCTTACCCAACACATTAAAAGAAATTTGTTTTGAGTAAGAAGGAAAAATAAAGTCGCAGTATAACCAAAGTCTCGTCAGCCTTGCTACGCACAGCCAATCCAGGCTAAACTCATTCCAGACTGTAAAGACTCTGTTTTTGCATTGCTTTACCTGTACATCTCGACTTCATCTCTTTTCTAGGTTGTGCCCTATTTTTGGCAGGCGACTGGCCCCAAACAACGATACCCAATGAAAGAACCTATAACCACTAACCCACAACCAAGTTACCGTTAGCCTAACTAGCCCACATCACTAGAAGCCCCCATGGTAACCCACTCATTTGCAGCTGCAGACGCGTTTCGACCTTATTATGGTCTCATCAGTGCAGCATAGCAACCTCCCACCTTCCTAAAAAAAAAAAAAAAAAATTCTAACCTTCAAAAGAACTACACACTCCAAATCTAAGCCTCTCCTCGTTCTGCTCAAGGTAGAACATTTGAAATAAAACCTTCAAGAAAATAATACAGGCTGGATTATGATGTCACAGATTCACTGTAAACAATCGATAAGAATAGAAAAGTCCGGTTGGTTTAAACATTATTTTCCCGGTAATCTGAGAAGGAATTTTTTGTTTAAGGTTTGTAACTATACCAGTTACCAAAACCTACAAAAAACCTCTCTGCCCAACCCGTTCGCCCGTGAAAAAGCGGGGGACAAGGCAGGCACTGTGTCTGCGCATGCAACCCAGAAAACACAGTGAACGTCAGCGCTTATCGGTGGTTTAAACATCAATATCCCGGTACGTTTGTCGAACTGCATGTACAGTTACAGGATCCAGCAAGATGATACAAAGAAGGATATGTAAGTCAATTAGAATTCATCTTTCCTACACTTCTCCGATAGACACCCCCAAAGTCAGGCAACAACAAAGCCCAATGTGTCAGGGTAAGAATAGGTCCAACAATAAGAGTACAGTCTTTTAATGGAATGGAAAATGGTACTCCCCCATACAGGTGGGAATTGAACCATCCATTTCTGTCATCAATTACGAGTTAGATGAGAAATTTGCAAGGGACAAATTAATGTTTCGACTATAACCAAAGTCTCGTCAGCCTTGCTACGCACAGCCAATCCAGGCTAAACTCATTCCAGACTGTAAAGACTCTGTTTTTGCATTGCTTTACCTGTACATCTCGACTTCATCTCTTTTCTAGGTTGTGCCCTATTTTTGGCAGGCGACTGGCCCCAAACAACGATACCCAATGAAAGAACCTATAACCACTAACCCACAACCAAGTTACCGTTAGCCTAACTAGCCCACATCACTAGAAGCCCCCATGGTAACCCACTCATTTGCAGCTGCAGACGCGTTTCGACCTTATTATGGTCTCATCAGTGCAGCATAGCAACCTCCCACCTTCCTAAAAAAAAAAAAAAAAAAATTCTAACCTTCAAAAGAACTACACACTCCAAATCTAAGCCTCTCCTCGTTCTGCTCAAGGTAGAACATTTGAAATAAAACCTTCAAGAAAATAATACAGGCTGGATTATGATGTCACAGATTCACTGTAAACAATCGATAAGAATAGAAAAGTCCGGTTGGTTTAAACATTATTTTCCCGGTAATCTGAGAAGGAATTTTTTGTTTAAGGTTTGTAACTATACCTTAAACAAAAAATTCCTTCTCTTTGGTTATAGTCGAAACATTAATTTGTCCCTTGCAAATTTCTCGTCTAACTCGTAATTGATGACAGAAATGGATGGTTCAATTCCCACCTGTATGGGGGAGTACCATTTTCCATTCCATTAAAAGACTGTACTCTTATTGTTGGACCTATTCTTACCCTGACACATTGGGCTTTGTTGTTGCCTGACTTTGGGGGTGTCTATCGGAGAAGTGTAGGAAAGATGAATTCTAATTGACTTACATATCCTTCTTTGTATCATCTTGCTGGATCCTGTAACTGTACATGCAGTTCGACAAACGTACCGGGATATTGATGTTTAAACCACCGATAAGCGCTGACGTTCACTGTGTTTTCTGGGTTGCATGCGCAGACACAGTGCCTGCCTTGTCCCCCGCTTTTTCACGGGCGAACGGGTTGGGCAGAGAGGTTTTTTGTAGGTTTTGGTAACTGGTATAGTTACAAACCTTAAACAAAAAATTCCTTCTCAGATTACCGGGAAAATAATGTTTAAACCAACCGGACTTTTCTATTCTTATCGATTGTTTACAGTGAATCTGTGACATCATAATCCAGCCTGTATTATTTTCTTGAAGGTTTTATTTCAAATGTTCTACCTTGAGCAGAACGAGGAGAGGCTTAGATTTGGAGTGTGTAGTTCTTTTGAAGGTTAGAATTTTTTTTTTTTTTTTTTTAGGAAGGTGGGAGGTTGCTATGCTGCACTGATGAGACCATAATAAGGTCGAAACGCGTCTGCAGCTGCAAATGAGTGGGTTACCATGGGGGCTTCTAGTGATGTGGGCTAGTTAGGCTAACGGTAACTTGGTTGTGGGTTAGTGGTTATAGGTTCTTTCATTGGGTATCGTTGTTTGGGGCCAGTCGCCTGCCAAAAATAGGGCACAACCTAGAAAAGAGATGAAGTCGAGATGTACAGGTAAAGCAATGCAAAAACAGAGTCTTTACAGTCTGGAATGAGTTTAGCCTGGATTGGCTGTGCGTAGCAAGGCTGACGAGACTTTGGTTATAGTCGAAACATTAATTTGTCCCTTGCAAAAGTCGCAGTAATTTCAGCTGTGATACGTAGATTCCACGTAAATTCAGCTACGTAGATTCAATAGTCTACGCAGAACCTGCTGTCATCTAGGGATGTGCCTCAAGGAAAATTACTCGGAGTCGCTGAGTAACGAGTATTCACGACATTACTCGGCCGAGTCCGAGTATCTACGTCGTCAAAATATGAACTCAAAATCAGGTGAAAAGCAAAAAAAGGTCATCACGTCCGTAGAAGTCCTAATTTCGACTCGAATTCGGCTGCAGAGCAAAAAAAAAAGGTCAAAATGATAATCCTTTAATACTCGGCCGAGTATCAGTTATTACTCGGACTTGGCCAAGTCCGAGTAATGCCTTAATGCTCGGCCGAGTACTCGGACTCGACTCGGCACATCCTTACTGTCATCATCAGTATAAAAGTGAAACCTTGCTGACACTGTTAATGAAGGCAGCTGAATCTATGTTGTCGAAATGTCCAGTTCTAAAAATTTCTGAGGCTTTATTTTTCCTCGTTAAGCTTCGATTGTTCGTCCCATAGTTACTGTGTTACGATTCATTGATGAAGCTTTAGTCAGACCAACTTCAAGAAAAAGATAGATGGAATATGTCGGAGTGTTTAAATCATGTCTCCAAAACTTAGCGATTCTCTTATTATGAACAGTCAGTTTATTCAATTTAGTTTTATCCAACCGATCGTTTCACGTCAATGCGATCGTCAGGAGATCGTTTAAAATGGGAATCTACTTTTATATTTGTATTTGAATAAAGTGAATAAATTGAATAATACTTATATATTTGTATTTGAATCTACTATGTATTTGAATAAAGATTTCATGATGATGGCATTGACGTGAAACGGTCGATTGGAATCAAATAAATTGAAACCTACCTGATTGTTTTAACTTTGCTCCGGCCTTGCGGAATCATTGAGCACATTTTTAAGTCATGCAAGTCGCTTGTTTTGTTTCAGGTCAGCCAAACGATTCTTCATCGTAGGTTTATAAACTAAATGCAGGTAACTTAAAACTCAGTACTGCACCAAAAGACTTTTAAAGTAAAACCCTGCAAGCAATGTTGCGTTAGATAAAAACTTTCCTGGGAAGCAAATCGACGTTTTTCGTTTCAGAACACCCTACTAGTGCACTTAATCAACTTACGTGGCTTATTAATGTATCCAGTTTATCGCTTTGTTTGTTTTTTCATTGAAAGCAGTGGACTCTGAACGTGTCGTTTTAGTGCAGATTCACAATTGCACAACTTCCGTAGCTAGGACCGCGCATAACTCAAAAATAGTGAGAAGCTTTGCCTGTTTGCACTTTTCCATTATCTATAACACAACTTAAGTTTTAACTTAAGGTCGACGTTTAAGACCCAACTTACGTTTCGTACTTTGCGATTAAATCATATATACTGTACAGCCTACTAATCGCTGAGGTTTAAATTAAGGATATCCAGAAAATTTAAGTATCATATTAGGACAATTTTCTGTCTTGTAGTTATAACGCTTCAACACCGATTACAAACAATTTATTAACCGCACCTAAACCGAGCATCCTTTCCAGATCACGAACAAGCAGTTGTGAGGTCCAGGGTATCCCTTACCAGTGGAGTAGCGAGAAACTTTAAAAAGGAGGGGAAGGGGCATAAACTGCAAAAACCATAAAAAAGTCTGATATATCCCCCTCCCATAAATAAGCCCCTGTCTACCACGCACTTCCCTCTACTTGTTGCATAATCAGGATGAAACGCTAGCAGTGATGTTGCTTAGCCAGCTTCTGGTATCGCCATCTAGGACTAGGAGCAATTAACCAAGTAATTCAGGAAAAAAGTGAGCTGGTTTTTTAACTGTTTGAGGTTTTGACCTGCAGCTAGCGTTTGTTTCTTCCTATAAAAATCAAATCTTTGTTATACTCGCGGTATTACGCCGAAATGTGTAACAAGAGTTAGGCCCCATCTTCGCAGCATAGCGCCAAGGGCGATACAGAAATGTCGCAGCGGTGGCGAGCCGTTGGCGACAATATCCAATTTGCCTGGCCCGGGAATTGAAGCCACGACCTCTCGTGCCGATGGCAATGTTTTCAACCACTTCGTTAATCTGCAATCTTCTTACTTCTTTCATTTAATTTGGAAGAAAAACTTAAATTCGCTTAATTAACCTGTTAGTCTTTGGATACCTGATTTGTGAGTCACTGAAGCTGTAACTGAGTAAATTTTTCCTTCTTCTGTGAGTTTGGTTTTATTTTCAGCAGGTTATTCCTCTTGTCCAACACTTCGGCCACATTATTCAAACTTAATTGAATATGTTTCAAATTCTAAAACGAAAAAGTAAAATAAAAGATCGCAGGTTTGATCCAGGATCTAACTTTTATTTAATTATTTCAAAAATAAGTTTCACTACCCTGATTCCAAATAGGCTTATTAACAAAAAAATGAAATCTTCTCGCGCTGTATAGGCTGAGACGTATCACGCCGAAGTGTGTTTTAAGTGTGGGGCCCATCTCCGCAATTTAGTGCCTGGCCGGCACAGCTCGGAACATGGCGGCGGTGGTGAGCCGTTGGCGACACTTATCTTGTCTGCATGTCCAGTTCAAGCGGTTTCAAAAGCCCGCAGGCTCTTTGGTTTACAATCAAATAATTGACGTCATAATGACATTTCAAATATTATGACATCAAAAATTTGATTACAATAAATATGGGACGAAAATAGTTTAAGGAGAAAAAATGAAGCTGCAGTAAATCTCAAAACTGGACGTTTCTACACCATGGATTAAGCTGTCATCATCAGCAGTGTATAAAAGGCAGTACAAAACTTTAAGGTTTCCTCCTGAAAATTTTGATTGCGATGCAGAAGGCTTGTGGGCTTTTGGAACTACTTAAACTGAAAATATGAATAGATAGTTGTGTTCGATTTCACTGACCCAGGAATCGAATTCCCGACCTCCCGCACCGATGGCAATGTCGTTTCCGCAGCGCCAAAAGGGCAGTACACTTGTTTTTAGTCTTAATAAAAAATATGTTTTACATTTCTATATCTGTATCATACTTGATAATGATCTGGCATGAGACGAATGGAAGGCAAAGATGCATCAATGTGTGAATCTTCCTCAGTGTAATGGGAATAGCTGTCAAATTGATCTCCCGCATTTCCTATTCCTTCGATAGGGGGTGGGTTATGTTCCAAAGTTGAGGGGTCCACTGCACCCCCGGTAAATTGATGATCTACTAGAGATGTTGATTCTGCACAACTTATAACACATATTGCCTTTAGTAGGCTTAATTGTCCATCACACCAAACGCACTCATAAGATTTGACAAGTTGAAACTGTGCTTCTGTCTAGAGGTGCGAAATTATTCAAAACGGTAGAAGCAAGTCTAGCCCAGATTTGAGTCTTGTGGTATTAATGTCATTGAACAAGTTCGGTCATCGATATTTAGTCTCAAGCTTACGAGTCAGCTTAAGTGATTACTTAACGTTCCATCTCCGGATATTATCTCGAGTCATAGATGTAAGGTCACAACTCGAGGCACTTCAAGTCTTTGACGTAAATGTCTTAGCCATTAGATCTTTATCATTAGTTAAAACGGCTGGAGTCACTGATGCTAATTCCTAAGCCCTGCCATATGGAATCAAAAGTCATCCACACCGCTTTTCACTTCAGCCAAGTTCAAAGTGCAAAGCTTTCAGTTATGCTCTCGAACTTCAATAATACAAACTACTACCATCAATGGAAAAAGTATAGATAAGGCCATGACTTGGTAAATAAAAAACTGCATTTGCTCTGGACCACACCCACTTACTGTTTTCTTCTACTCACAGGATCAATTGAAATTTAAAGACGCCAAATACGAGAAGGAAAAAAAAAGATTCGACAGCAAAATTGATACAACGTTGCTGAAATCAGAAAATAAACTTCCAGTTCACAAAAAGAATAATGACACTAATCAGAACGCACAATTACAGTTGTATTTAGTCTTGTTATAATCTGTAAACTAGAGAATTTAGCCTGACAGTATTTGTTTATTGCTAACACAATCTTATACAAAAAATTAAAGGTTTTTTCACGCACCTGGAAGTTCATCAACCGGTCCTTACCCTGCGTTTCCACTATCAACTTGGTGGAACGTTTGCCAACCTACAAATAATAAGTATCAATCAAAAAATGCTAAAGCAGACCGGCAAAATAGGCGATAAAGTAAAGCTTCATACGTTTTTATGCAGGCTAACATGAGCTTCATTACTTTAATAATACTATTCCATTATTTTTGAGGTCTAAAAAAGTGATTCACTGAAAGAGAAGTTTCAGTTTCGAAGTTAAAATTAAATTATTTTGATAAGAGTATTGAGTAACAATAAAGAGAGAGTAATAATAAAGTTCGAGACGTAAAAGGTTGCATGAAAAAAATTCAAGCTCAGGACAAATCAGGTTGTGTTGTTATTACTGGCAGGCTCTCTAATGCAATTTTTTTAAAATTACCTCGGTTTGAATAGTCGCCTCTTCCCCTCTCTTGACCGTTATATCTAGAACCAGCCGAGTTTTCAGGAAAAGAAGAAAACCGGCCACCTCCTGCGGAAGAAGCCTCCCGAAACCAAGACTACCCAGATAAAAGCAACGGTAGATGGAAAGGTGGGAGATCTTAGTTGTCTTCTGCAGGAGGATCAAGCAATAAAGATAAAATAACATAATAGTTTTGCCATAGGCGTAGGCAATGGAAGAGTTTCGGGTGTTCAAACCCCTCCCATTGGTAGTCAACTTTTGTGGTTTACAGCTGGTATTCACTGATCTGCCGTAAAAATTAACGATAATATGATCCTTGCTTGGTCTGCGATTGTTGTGACATCACAAGGGAAACCCACTGCCGCTAGGGTTGCTCAACTACAAAGTGTGGTTATTGCGTCACAATATTGTTTACCCTACTGCACAATCGCAATCGCGAAAACGTTGGCCGACACTCATGACTGCTGGTTAGTTGAGAACGACCAGGAGCGGATCCGAGGGGGGTGTGGGTCCTACCAACCATTTTCAACAATGTTTTTGATGAATTCGATTTTCCTGTAATTTTCAATCTCTTCAATAACAATAACCTTTACGCCTTCAGCAAGCGTTAATCAAAATGCGTTATATTTGGTGAAGGGCTCAGAATTAGGGACTAAAAATTTAAACAAAATTTGCTGCAAAAATTGTTTAAAAGGCACTAAAATGGCCATTACACTGCAAAAACATTTCAAAAAATTTCAGGGGTAGCATGCCCCCGGACCCTATAAAGGTTTATTGTTCTCGATTTGCTGCCAGGTAACTCTGCCCGAAAAAAACTTGAAAAAACGTCAAAATCAAAATTTGGTGCACCCCCACCAAAATTGGTTAGTTTCCAAGTCGTTCTTCTGATTTAGCTATAGCATACAGTATATTAATTCAAAGTCCGCGACACGAGGTTTTAGTGTGACAGAGAACCAAACTATGGACCTAGTCAGAAATTTCTATCATTATTATTCGTTCTATTCTCACCGCTGAAGCAATTGTCATTAGACCACGAAATTTACATTTCCTGATACCGGTAACCTTACGATTGGCGACATACTGCAATATTTATTAATGTGATTAACGCTCTTCTCTTACAAAAGTATAAATCTCTGCTTGGCGCATTGCGCGACCGCGTCATAAGTGCAAGCATTGAAACTAAAATCCGGCTTCAAACTTCTATTGAAAGTTTCTGCCTACGCCACTGGTTTTGTCGTAAGCGCAACCTATTAGCGACCTGATATGAAAATGCGTAATCCAAGGACATTTGAACGCTCAGCGTAGTAGTTAAACACATTGCTATCGGCGCAGGAAGTCTTTGGTTCAATTCCCAGGCGGGTCAAATCTGACACAGTTGCTAAAGTCTGAATATCGCTGCGACGTTTTTTCGGAGCTGTGTTGTCCAGCGCTAAGCCGCGGAGATGAATCTCGCTGCTCGTTTCACGCTTCAAGGTAATACCGTGAGTAAAGATTTAAATTGTTTGATTTCATTCAATGCAGACCCAAACATTAGGCTACTCGTATTCATAATGTTATTGAATCATATGCTTTGCTCTGACTGCGTCATAGAGCACTTTCTTCAACCGAAAATCCTCAAGCCTTGACCATAATGTTATTGATATAATTGTCCACGCGCTTTTTTCTTCAATTTAGTCGCCATGTGACATGTTAACATCGCTACGCTCGTGTCAATGTCACTTTTGTAGTATTGCATGATGACATCACACAAAATGATAAGCAAATTTAAAAGGAGTTACTGCATGTTGAAACTGCTCGTAACAACTCATGTAAAAATAAACACTAAAAATGCAGAAACAATACTGCTGCTTGTCGTTTTGTAATAGACTTACCGTCCTTCCCCCTCCCCCATGCCCTCCATGAGGTGTACAACCACCCAATTAAATACCTTAAACACAACGCTGCCCTACTGAATGCAATTCAATCTCAACTAACCGAAACTTTTTGATGAAACTTGTTCTTCTTGTGCTGAGTATTCGTGTTCAAAAGGACTCGGCAAAGACTCATCATTGCTACCCAAATTTGGTAATGACTCAGATGGAGTGTTTGAAAGTTAGCATAATTTGTTTGAAGTTACAGTAACAAAAAAAATAGTTTTTGTTAGTTTTTACTTATTTTGGCTTGATTAGCTTACCCAGATCATAACCGACACAGAACTTAGTGTTTTTACAAACTTTTGCCAAATCGTAGCCATAATTTTTGTTTAACGGTTAATATCCAAAAAAGTCAGAAATATGCAAGGATACCTTGATATGGCCAAAAATTGTGGCTGTGTTGTGGAACGAGTGGATTCAGATGCGGATGCGAGGGAAGCAAATACGGATCTTTGGAGTCATCTGTGGCTACGTATTCTCCTAAATCCGTTCCATGTTCCTCGGGTGGGAAGCCATTATTTCCCACTCCATGAACACTATGGATTACGTTGTTTGCATTCGGGAATGAAAAAAACGGGATTTGCCCATTAGCTGAGTCCGTTTCGGAAACATTGGAAAAGGGAAGATCCCCATTGTGCCCCAAAGGCAAGATATAAGGGGTTCTAATGTGTAAAGGTAAAATGAGTTGATTCCCTCCCACAGGAAAATCCCACAGAATTCCCTACCATCGAGGATAATTCCAGTGAAATTTGCGTCATCCGGATGAATAGCGATGTGTGAAACTGTTGACAAAACCATTACAATATATTGACGCTACGAAACATCGTAAAACTACAGTAACGTACAAAACTAAAACATGATAAAAATTGTTGTAATAACAGCTCAGATGGCCGAGTGGTACTGGTAAAAGCGTCCGCCTCTGGAGCTGTAGACTCGAGGATGATTCCGAGTCGAGCCAAACTTTAATATTGGTATTCACAGCTTCCCTGTTTGACGCTCAGCACCAAAGACACGAATTGGAGAACAAGCCGGCAAGTTTACTTGTGTCGTAGGGAACGACATTTAGCGAGATTTCCCCATCCTGGTGTGGTAGACAGATGGCGGGCTTAATTTTAATCTTACCATTGGTTGTTTTATTCCTCAAAGATTCCAGTTGTCTGAGTTCACTGTGACGAATTTGTTCTCTAGTTAAAGTGGCTGAAAAACAAGCGAACAACCTGTTTACAGTTTTCGGATGGTTTTAGAACTTACTTTTACTACAAAAATTAGAGCTATTATGTGTGTAAGCACATTGCTTTCAGCAACTCATTACTGCTGCAACAGTTTTTCGTCCTCGAGGATAAGCAGCCAAATTTGGTAAGTTGCAAAGATGGACAATTAAGAAACATTTTAAGAAAATAAGAAAACGCGTAACGTTTTAAGAGACATTTTAAAAGACATATTTGTACATCTCGACAGTGATACCGATTGAATAATTTGGATTTACAGACAAACGCGTTTATGCGGACCTTAGATTTAGAACCTCTACAATAAAAGCTGTTGCAGGATTGAAATCTTACCATTTGATGATGAATTTGTTATCAGTTTTCTCCAACCAGAGCCATCTAGTGGTGCGCAATCAATGCTTTCTATAAACAAGAAGAAGTGACGTAATGTAGCAATACGAACTTTTTGTGGTACAAATTTAAAATGAAACATTAAATGAATAATTTCAAAGTGTGCATTAACCTCTTTTGATTTTTATCAAGTTTGACAATTAGTCACTGATTTTCAGTTCTTGGTGAATGCAAATTCTACCTTTTATAACTGTTATTCACCTATGCAACAAGATCATGCTCGACGTTTATACTACAATTATAATAGGCCGCAGTTTATTTTCTTTACTACCAAATTATTCGTGCGAGAATTCAAACGATCAAAAACATGATATTGAGAGTGTGTTCTGCTAATTTGCTTTAAAAAACAATTGAAGTGTTATTATTTTGATATCGCCTTTGAAGGTGTTGACGATATGTGCTGTGTTTTTCCTGTTGGTTTTAGAACTTACTTTTACTACCGCTATAAGTTGTGTGCCATCACTTGCAGCTCTTTTGTGCTGCAGGCTATGTTTCGTTCGTGTATAATCTTATTATTCATGGATTTGTTGAAAGACCCCTTCGTCAGATGACCTGATTTTATCAGTGATTTTTAAGGGATATACAAATTAGCACCATCATTATATGCATAAAAACAGAGTGCGAGTCTAAGAAAGAAGCATGTAAAATAAGAAGTACAAGATCAGCTGTATCAATCCAATCGAATTCGAAGTGAAAAATTTCTCCGGAAAAACGGATTTAAAATATTAATAAACATACCGTATTTGTAAAACGATACGCTCCCATCGTCCACTAAAGCCACTTTCCGAGTGCAATCGATTTCTCCTCGGTCGCAATCGTGCAGTTGGCGACGAATAATTCACTGAGATGTTTTATCGCAAACAATTCGTCGCAGCTTGGACAGCCAATTGAAACACTGAAACGAAGAGTGTGAAATACATTTGGTTTGTTCCGTTGCATTGGTTAACAGTAAAGCTCATACAACAATCTGAACATGCAAATATGAGAGTAAAATTTGAAATTTGAAGATGTATTTAAATAACGGAACTGTCCGTAAGATTTTTGGCGCTGCATGTAGGCAGAAAAAAAGTTAAAATTTTTCTGCCTAAAAACAGGTAGGAAGATTTTTTGACCAAATGGTTTAATTTCAGGACACACACTTAAGGATACTTCTTCTAATTTGAGCAAGTTTGATCATTTTATTCTAGTATCACCAATAGCATCGCCGATATTTTAACTTAAAAAATTTGGCTATGAACTCGTGTGTTTAGCCATGAAGCAGGAGTTAAGGCTATTATATCTATAATCTCCCACCATCTTCTCCAAAAATTTAATATTTCAAAAATTCCAACCACAGTCAATTTTATTGCAGATTAGTGACAAAAATTACCCAAGGCCTAAAAATTCAGTATTTTTGTAATGTTTTATGCTGCTGGTACGATCAATATTGAATAATAGCCAAAAGACTAACAAAAAATCTTCATTACACTCGGTGTGTTACGCCGAATCAGGTAAAGAATGACGGAACTTATTTGCGCGACTGAGGGCCTGGGTCACACAGTTCTGAAGAATCGTCGCATAGGTGGCGAGCCGTTGGCAACACTGTGTTCTATTTGACCATCCCTTGAATCGAACCACAGACCTTCCGCACCAATAGCGATATGCTAAACAACTGAACGAAATACTTTTAATAAATTTATTCAAGAAGTATTTTAACACTTCTTATTTTATTCAACACAAAACATTCCCATTGATATCTAAAAAACAAAAAGCTATTTATTGAGCACAGCAGTGGGCCAACAGCTAAAATTTAAAAAAACATTCATCTTCTTTTGACAAGGTTGCTAACAACCAACAGAAATTGTGGAAGAGTTTTTTAAACTAAGATATGCGATGCAACAATCCAGAGCTTATGGGAAATAGAAATAGTGTTATCTTAACGTAGTAAAAAAATATTAGCACGAGGTTTAACCCATGCAAAATGCACATTTAAGTTGGCCTTTAAAGCATATCTGTCCAAAATTGACATGGTTTTTATCCATAAACAAGAAAACATCTGAGCAAGCTTTAGCAGTTAGAAACTCTACTTTTTTGAAATTATGTTAGAAATTAGAAAGTCGAAATTAGTTAGAAATTTAGTTAAAAATGTTTTTATTCGACGCAATTTTTAAGTTAAGCTAACTCAAGTTTGCGTCATCCGGTTCGTTGGGATCAAAGCTTTCCGACGCGTCCATCTCCACGTTTGAGGATCTAGATGCAAGACGAGAAAATCCTCCCGCTATTTTAGAAGCGATTTTGTTTTCTTCGATTGTGATGTAAGTCTGAGCAACTTTGTGTAAAATTGTTCCACTCAATGACACCTGCACAAAAAACAAGCAGGGTATTATTATTATCTGCCAATCTTGTTTTTCACGTAACTTTTTCGCAATTGATTGGTCAACGCTCCACCGCTTTGCAGACGCCCAAAGATATCATTATCAGAAGCCCATTCCAACCACCAAAAATTAATCTTGGGCTATATTTTTAAGTTAGTACAATATTTCACAAAGCTAGAGCTAGGCTTGAACTAAGAAAAGCTACTATTAGCCTACACAGTGATACAAAGGCAAGCTCCCATGGTGTTTCTCCACGTAATGGTCAAGTTAGCTCAAAATAAGTTGACACAATAACCAAAAAGCCAATGTTACGTAGGGTAGCAAACACAGTCAACTCGACGTAAGATTGCTTAAATTAGTTATGGCACCAACTGATTTGGTAAAACTAACAGCAAAAGGATTTTGTAAATTGCTCTTATCATCACAACAAACTTTGAAACCAAGTTTAGATCTTACATAAAATGAAATTGGAAATGTTGATTTCACTTCAATTAATTTTCATTGTATATTTTGCCATAGACTACTAGCTAAAACACGTTAAACGCTTGCCCAGGCCGCACAGTTGTGACAGAGTTATTTCAGCAACTACAACATACATTAACTGTAACTTTGTAACTGTCGGGGTTTAAGGTTCCAGCAGGAATACGCAACAGTTTCTCGTTGCTTTCAAAAGCGACAAATTGTCCGCGACTGAATTCCGTGCGACAACGTGGGGTTATTGTCCAGTGGTAATCAACACCGGTGGCTAAAGAGCAATTGAATGTCACTTTTGTCTCAAACCAGAGCGCCTTGGAGCGGTAATACTGCAAAACAACAATTAAAACTTTCAAATCGAGAAGCAGGTTCAAATAACCTCGATCAATAGATTTAAAACTTTTTAAATCGCAAAGCCCGACTTGTCAATGATACGGCAACTCCCCCATTTTATGAAACAAAGAAAGTGATGGCTAAAGCAACTTGTTTCTTCAAGTTTTAAAAACGTTGACCTGGATGAATTTGTACCATTATTACAAACAACGAAGGTGAGGAGCATAGCTCCGCAAACGCGAGCGTTTATTGAAGTTTGTAGTAAAAGGTGACTGTTTTTTTTATAGGGTGCAAAACCCGAATTGTGCTTTAACATAAGTTATCGTTTATTTGAAAAACTAGTTAACCGAGAAAAGCAAGACCCCAGCCAAATACTGAAAAAAGCAACCACACAAGTTGTTTCAATAATGGTTGACACCTGCAATTCAACGAAGTGAATTACTTTCATTTCACCAAGTATAGGTAAGTAAGAGCTTAAGATGAAGCTTCCAGTCATAACTAACTGAAGTACCACGACTGTTTCATTACAGTATCCAATTCGTAGACTTACGTAGTTGATACGGCATCATCATCTATTTAACAGCTCAGCTGGCCGAGTGGTGTAGAGCGTCTGTCTATTGAGCTGTAGACTCGGGTTTGATTCCGAGTCGGGTCAAACCAATGTCTTTAAAATTGGTATTCATGATTCCCTGCTTGACGCTCAGCATCAAAGCGACAGTGTGAAGAACAAGCCGGCAAGTTTACTTGTTGTGTCGTTGGGAAAGGCACTCAGCAGGATTCCCCCATCTTGGTGTGGTAGACAGATGGCTGGCAACTCCTAAGCGAGCTCGTATAGCGCTTTGATCGCTTTCTCGTGATAGGAGGATAAATATGCAACTAAATAAATGCAGAAAATAAAAAAATACAACTCTTATGGCCGAGCGGTAAGAGCGTCCGCCTCTGGAACTGTAGACTCAGACTTGATTCCGAGTCAGGTCAAATCAGTGAATGTAAAATTGATATTCACAGCTTCCCCATTTGACGCTCAGCATTAAATGAACCGTGTAGAGAATAAGCTGGCTAGTTTCCTGGTGGTGCCGTCGGTAAAAGCACTTTGCAGGATTTTCCATCTTAGAGTGGAAGACAGGTGGCCGGCAACTCCTAAGTGAATTTGTTATAGCGCTTTGATCGCTTCCTCGGACAGGTTGATAAATATGCGACCAAAAATACAATACAATATCCAATTGCGTAGACTTGAGTAGTTGATACTTCGATCATCCATGACAAATTTGATACAAATGCTGAGTTATAAAATCCAGAATACGTTTAAGCTTATCTGAAATAACTTACTTTGTGAAATCCATTATTAGGTATTAACACTTCAGGCTGAGAGCAAATCTGTTTCATCACAAACACGTTTTTACTCGTAGTCAAACTATTGTAACTGTTTCCAACTATTAACGTGATTTTGAACACTCCAGTCCTGAAAACAAGAAGCACGTCAGAAAAACTGTGGGTCTTACGAATTGACTGCACCCAACGCAGTTTGTTCACCAACTTGTTACGCAGTAACAGTACTGCCGTTTTGCTACATTGTTTTGCGTAGTTAGGCTGTAGCCTACTAATTTACTGGACGACCGAATTGCAACTCATTACCGATGTTGTTTGATAAAGCAACTTTGAACGTCTTTTAACAAAGCCGACAGCCGACATTTATTTCCTCTCAAATATTTCGTTTTCTCCGAAAGAGAAGTAGAAGAGAAATTGCTCGGCGAAATAATAACTATGACACCATAGAAAGCACGGTGATTATAGTGACGCACAATGAAAGTTTTCAGAGTTGGTGCCCCACGCAATAACGTTTGCCAAAGAAGTTATTTCTTTTTATTTTGAAAATTTGCATTCCCTTTTTCAAATAGCAACCACATGATAGAACAAAGTTAAAAACCACTGAAATAACGTGCATGGGAGGAAAAAATATTATGAGATTAGCAATCACTGCAGCAATTAATTGGGTCTGTATATGAACCGCAGAAATTATTTAGAAGTTCTATTTTTCATATTTTCGCAGCATTGTCACGGACCCCAGTTTGGGAAACTCTGTGCCAACCTACATTATGAGTCATAAATTCTACCCAATTGAGCCAAAACAATATTATTTCAAAACGCAGAAGATAAAAGAATCACAAAACTGTACAAACCAACCTTGTGTAAGAATGAGTGACACTATGAGTGTGAAATACTGTAGTGCCGTCACCCATATTCCAATTGCATTTTACGTCACTTCCTCCCATATACAGAGCTCGGTACCTACATCAAAAATTTTTCCATGACAAACATATGGTTAGAATTAATTAATTAGCTCTCAAAGGGACTCATTCACAACGAAATATAAAGTGTAAGTAACAACTTAGATAACCGAGTGGCAAGAGTGTCCGCTTCTGGAGCAAGGCTTAGGTTTGATTTAGGGTCGAATCAAACTAATGACTTTAAAATTGGTGTTCACAGCTTCCCTGCTTGACGCTCTCAGCATTAAAGAGACAGTGTGGAGAACAAGCCGGCAAGTTTACTTGTTGTGTCGTTGGAAAAAGCACTTTGCGGGATTCTCCCCATCTTGGTGGGGTGTAAAATCTGTTTTACACTAAATGCGATTTTCGTCCAATTAGTCTTCGCACAAAACATCATCAAATTTTCGACATAAGTTTTCGACAAAAATTTTTTCCACAAAGTTCGAACCCAAACTATTTTGATTCTTATCAGTTGTCTTCCAAAGCATTTCAGGACTGTTTTCAAGAAAGTGACGTAGTTTACGTCAACTGTTTTGAAACCTACGACACTTTCATACAAAAAATCGCATCGGATTTGGTGTAACTGTAAGCAAACCTTAAGGTGAAAAGTTTTTGACATTTTTCTTCCTGCAGTTGATAGGTTAAGTTTTCCAACCGGTACTCAATAGAAAATCAAACCCATTTAAATAATGATTTTCTATTACACTTGTTGGCTTATCCAAACTCACACCATATATACTTTTTATCCGAAAATAACCGAGTTATTAGATTAGCTTCAAATCTTGACTTACTTGTAGCTGTCATTCACTTTAACCGCAGAAGGTCCGTGCAAGGCTATTCGTCTGACAGGTTCCACCAGCGTCAATTCTTTGGGAAAGGACTCAACACTGTTGATATCATTTTTCGCAATAACTTTCACCAAGTAGCTGTAAAATCAAATGGCACATCAAGTTGCTTGATGGTGCTTTTATAAGTAGCCTGAAAGGTTTCAGCACCCGTTCTCTTTGGGATTAGCACGACAAAAATTTCCCAATTTCGACCTTATTCCTCTCACAAGAACAACATTTTAAAACTTCGCTATTGACTAAATCGTAACGTTAGTCACAACTACTTTTACTTTTGCAAGTTTAACATCAAGGCCTCTTTTTGCAAACTCAAAGTCAGGTGTTTACTATTGGGAATTCTTCTCAGTCTATATTTCCAACAAGATACATTGTATCTGAGACAGAAAAGCGAACAGTTGTTTACATTGCCTCAATTTATCACAAAAAAACATTTTCCACGATCTACTCTTACGTAAACTGTTCTTGGTAGACTATATATCTTACCCTCCAGGTCGCTTAAACAGGTAGTTTACAGAAGAAAAGTAAGTCTTTTTTGTTTGGTTGTCATTGGAGAGATACCAAATGAAACTAGTTGCGGCCGAAGGAGGAAGAGTATGAGCTTCAAACACGACTTCTTTCTGAGTAGACAACCGATATGTTCGACTTTGAGTAGTAATTTCCACATCTATAAAACATTAAAACAAAGTTTAAAACTCTTGAAAACTAAGCTGCAACAAGAAAGGGATACTAATTATGGAAACGTAAGTATAGCAGCCGTGCAAAATCCTATTCTTATTGTTTCTTTTGTTTTATACCACGTGCATGCCTCAACGTATGTAGTTTTGCCGCTGCTTCCTCATTACTAGCTTTGGTATTATTTGTTAAAAATTTAGCAGAGAATATTCGGCTAAACATGGCAAACTTCAGAGAACAATTGGTCTTGCCTGGATCCACAAGGATAAAAGAATAAGTAAAATCAATACAAAATCAGCAAAAGCTAAGAAAGCAAAGACTCCTATTCAAACAAGGATCCCCTTGTTGTTTGAAATAGGAGTCTTTGCTATTTTAAGTTTTGCTGATTTTGTTGTTTGTCAATTTTTATTTTCATGATTAAACATAAAAGGCTATTCGGCCTGTAGACATTGCATGCTTTCTAAACAATTACAATTCGCAGTTGACGGCGGTTAATGTTTTTAACCTCGATTATTCCATTAAAACTACCTAAAATTGAGCTTTTGTTCAAAACTTTTGAACTCGTAGACCTAGGTTACTAATCTAAGCCAGTCTCTAATGTCTTGCCTCTCACTGTGCTAATTACAATCACCTAAAAAAATGCCATGTTTCAGACCTTACTGACGTCACAAGAATTAATATAGCTAGGCCTACCTTTGGTGTGTAAATTGTTACATCTGCTGCACTAGTGTCAAAAGGTAAAGCCAGCAGTTTCAGTTTCAAGACACTGACAAAACACAGTAAATTAGTCTAAAAATTGTTTAAATTAAAATGTGACAAAAGCATTTAATTGCCTGAACTCCTGCTATATAAATGAAGTAGCTTTTTCATCGCTGGAAAGATGTTGATTCTTAAAGAGTCAAATTAAAGCACATTTTGATCGGTAGTACACTTACCCAAAAGCCGAGCTTCTGCCACAACTCTTGACCTTAGATGAGCTTGAGTGAGATTGTTGTAAATACGAATGTGCATTAAGAAATTACCCGCAGATTGGTAAACATGCTCCACATTCAGCCCTGCAAAAACAATAAAAGCAATAGTTTTTCCAAAATTAAGCGAGCTAACTACTTAAGTACAACAACAGCAGTTGGTGTAATGCCCGGGGTGCGCTTAACGATCCGATAAAAACACAGTTGTTTGGGTTATGACATGAAAATGACTGAATAGAAAAAATAAGCGAAAGGAATCGAAACGTCCAGTTAGGGAACTAATGGACTGTATTTTGTCGCTTTAATATCAGCACCAAGTGCAATCCAATCGGCACATGCCGCAGTTTTTACGTCTTTATTGCTACCGTTATTTCAAGCCGTGAAAATGGGCATTGTCAATCCGTAACACGTATCACGGATTTAATCAGCTCAGATGGCCGATTGGCAAGAGCGTCACCCTCTGGAAATGTAGACTGAGGTTAGATTCCAAATCGGGTCAAACCAGTGTGACTTACGATTAATAGAAATGCAATGAAACGTAACATAGCACAAGAATTAATCTAGGAAACAAAATAAATATAAACGTCCAGCAGCCTGAATTGACTACAAGGGAGCTACTCGACTCGTTGATCCAGAGGTTCCTTCGCAGCTTCCTGTTACAATTCATGAAACTTTACCTTATCGTTAATGTGCACGATGATTTTCCTGTACCGGTTTATTGTGTTGTACGATGTAATTTAGATTTGCTTAATGTTTGTTTTTGTTCTGATTTAATGCGTTGGATTTGGTGTGGCGTATTGAGTTGTTCAAAATAAATTTTCTTATCTATTTATCTATCTAATTTAGTACAACAACAAACCTGCATCTATGTAAGTAGCTCCATCTCCCATGGTCCAATCAACTTTGAAAGTTTGGTACGGGTTTTTCTTCTTTAATTTAAAATTTGTAAGGTTTCCGACTTCAGCAAAATAATTTCTCTGAGGCAGAGAAACATTAGGAAAAGACTCAACATAAAAGAGATTGTCTAAATACGAAACCAAAATAGGAATCTTTTGATGACCCTCGTCTTGGTTAGAATAAGCAGTTACAGTGATATTGTAAGCCCCATCACCTAAAAACATGCTGCTTTAAAATCAGATCCTTTTCCATGATTACAATGAGTAGTGATAATTTACGAGATCATTTTGATCCCGAATTGTTTCCTGCTTCACCAACTCTAAAATAAAAAGTTATTCATCCAAACCAATGCTCAGATACACAACACAAAATTCAAAAGGAAAACTCGTTTAAAGAAATATTTGCAGATTACTTTGTTGCCCGACTCTTCCAGCACTTCAAAAAGCGAGAAAAACAGTTTTTGTTGGTGGTTACAAAACTAGGAATATCGCCCTCCAGAAAATATTCTCTGCGGAAAACGATTCACTAGTGATCAGTGGCGCAAACCGCACTGATGAGACTAGAAAAGTTGAAATAGTACTCACTATCTGCAGTTATATACATGTCATGCATTTCCAGCAGACTAATGGCCTAGTGTCATCAGCCATTTACCGGTATGTCATGTCATCAGCCATGTCGTGTCATGTCTTTAGGCAGAGATTCATGTCATCAGCCTTCTTGTGGCGAATCTCGGAAACAAAAACTACACAGTTCCTGGCGAATGATGACTATAACGAGCAGCTTCCGGGGTGGTAAAAAGATAGACCCTCAGCCCCGAAGGCAAATGCGAAGTGGCAAAGTCGCAGAGGCTAGCTGCGAGCAACCCTTGCCCAATACACTACAGCTGAACATCGAGGGCCTCACGCAGAGCAAGATCTGCGTTATCAGTCAGTTGGCCACCAGGCATAGGGCTCTTGTCATTCTCTTACAAGAGACTCAGTACACCACGCCAGATCAGCTAGTGGCACCAAATTTCAAACTAGCTGGCTCGACTACGAGCAGGAAGCATGGCCTCGCCACGTTTGTCCATGAGGGACTCGGCTGGACCCTTGCTGATGATGGCGTGAAAACGTTGATGGCGTGGAAATCGTTCACGTCTGTAAGCCACCAACATCGCGAAAGACATCATCAGGCACCCCAGTGTTCCCACACCCCTGTCTCTATGCAGGTGATTCTAACTGCCACAATGTAAACTGGGACTATAGCACCACCAGTCCGGATGGAGAATCTTTGGATGGTTGGGTGACCAAGAGCAATATTGCTTTGTTGCATAATCCTAAAGACGCTCCCAGCTTCTTCTCTGGGCGCTGAAACACCGGTACCAACCCAGACTTGGCCTTTGCGAGCAAAAGCGATGGAACTTTCATAAAGCCAAATGGAAAAAGTTTACTCGCACCACCAACAGGTTTGCTCGGGACCTTCCATCTTCGTACACTACCTGTGTTGATGTGGCCTACCAAGACTTCTGCAACACCATCATCCATGCAGCGAAAAATATCAATTTCACGCGGTCGTAGGAAAAACTACAGACCTTGCTGGGATGCGGAGTGCGAGGCCCTCTGCCAGGCATTCCTTAAGGCACCGCAGGGTGAAGGCTCTAACACAGCTGCCTCTGCCTTGCTTTCCAGACTTATGAAAAGGCGAAGGAAACGCTGGTCAGAGGCAGTCAATGCCATCGATTTTATGCACTCCAGCCGGTTGGCATGGAATGCCATAAACAATCTGATTGGCAGGACCAGACGATCCTATCGTCGTTATCCCATTTCTGCTAACGCAATTGCTTCGCAGCTGGTTAAGAATGGGACATATAGAACGAATGGCCATGAGTTTACCAGACTCGCGCTCAAGGAAGTGTCTGAGCTTTGGAGGTACCAACCTCTGCTGACAAAAGCATCTCCGGTGACTTCTCCCCGGAAGAATTTGCCAGGTCCCTTCAAATGCTAAAGACAGGCAAAGCTCCAGGCCCAGATTCCATATGCCTGGAGCTGATAGCCCATTCCGATACTGCCCTGAAGTCTTGGCTAAACAATTTCCTTTCTTTTTGCATGCGCCAACTAAAATCTCCAAAACTCTGGAGAAGAGCATTAGAGGTTGCCATCCCAAAGCCGATGAAGCCACCAGGGGAAGCAACCACATTAATCGCAGTTTCACCCTCACCATTTACCGCAGTTTCACCCTCACCACTGGTAATGGTGCACAAACCAGCTTACGACGTCTGAAAAACGGCATCCCTCAAGGATTAGTCCTGGGTCCCCTCCTTTTTTACATCTACACCCATGACCTGTCTGTCACAGTTGCCAGGAAGTTTGTTTACGCAGACGACCTGGCCATCATGCACTCTGCAGAAGACTGACAGTCGTTGCAGGGAACTCTCACGTAGGACATGGCAACCCTATCGTCATACTTACGAAAATGGAAGCTGAAGCTTAGTAGGCCTACCACTAAGACGGTCACCGCTGCTTTCCACCTGTACCACAAGGTGGCAGCTAGTGAACTGAAAGTTGCTTCCGAAGGTCGCATCCTGCCCTTCTCTGCTGAGCCATCTTGTCTCGGCATTAAAATGGACAGATCGCTTACGTTTCGCCGACACTTGGAGTCACTGCGCAAAAAATTAACAACACGCGTTGCTTTTTTGAGGCGCCTAGCAAGGTCAAGCTGAGGGGCTGGTGCCAGAACGTTGCGCCTAGCTACTTTGGCCTTGATCCACTCTGCTGCAGAGTACTGTGCTCCTGTTTGGAGCCGAAGTGCTCACACTCGCCTCATTGACAAACCCATCAACAACGCTTTGCGCCTGATGACTGGATGCCTGCGTCCAACACCAACGGACAACCTATTTGGTTTATCAGGCATCACACCGACTGAGCTTCGTCGAAAGAAAGCCACACTGTCTTTGGCATGTTGTGCCCAGGAGTCTGGTCATCTATTCCATGATTGGTTCACGTCCCACTCTTATGCAGAGCATCGACAGCTCAAGTCAAAACATCCCTTTGTGCCTGCTGCTCTGGAACTCTGAGATGCAAGCGAACTGGGTGTCAGTGCAGCAAGATGGGTGGACCACAGATGGAGCATTGAATGGCAAACGGGCACTTCTGGTATGCATTCATTTGTTTAATGATATGGACGCTCTTCTACCTGGAATTTGGCTTCCCAGACCGGCCTGGGTCCGGCTGAACCGTCTCCGGACTGGAGTTAGCCTCCTTAATGCATAAATGGTGCATGGCTTCCACGGCATTCTATGAATGTGGTACAGAGGAACAGACTGCAGACATCCACACGAAGAAAAAGAAGCAGACTAATTTGCCAACATAAAGAGGTCTAGGAGCGAGGGCTTTTAAATCCCCCCCAACAGAATTGAACTTGGAGGAAATATCTTTGGGGACAAAAAATCTTTAGTGCTGTGGGAAGGTTTTCAAAGATGGCAGGCATACTCTCTTGAAATTTTTTAACGTTTCACAAACAGCAGTCAGGTTTTTTTTAAGCAAAATCTTATGAATTCATTTCACAAGAAACTAGAGCAAAGAAAAAGTGCAAGTAAAAATTGTTTATACAAAATCAGCAAAAGCTAAAAAGCAAAAGCTCCCATTCTAAACAACAACGGATATACAAAATCAGCAAGAAACTAGAGCAAAGAAAAAGTGCAAGTAAAAATTGTTTATACAAAATCAGCAAAAGCTAAAAAGCAAAAGCTCCCATTCTAAACAACAACGGATTGCCATATAGATTTATGGTACTCAGTCTAATATTTGACCTTGCTCCATACTACTTATGATAAAATTGAACAGGCAAGAAGAAAAATTAATGCTTGTTTCTAGTTATTTCACTATAAACTTACGCTTAAAAGTGTAGATAGCGTTAGCTGCTTGCTTAAATGCTGAAAGCTTGGAAAAAGTTGTGTCTGATGCATTGGCAATTACGTAATCGATGACGTCATCTTCTAAAAGTGGTCCTATTCGTTGAAAGCCAAAGATGTAAGTTATGTTGATCCCGTCACTTTTCACAGCAAATTGAATAGTACAAGGGGAATTTTCCCCACTCCTTCGGTTAGTTCACAAATTTCAACGGATCTACAAAATTATTGCAAATTTCAAAACTAAAGTATTACAACAACTTTTATCACTATTCAGTTGATTTAACTGCACGATCAGTTGGCTCAATCGTTAAAGACATGACCTTCGGTGCGGTAGGTCTGAGTTTCTATTCACAGGCCGATCAAATCGGACATAATTGCCAATGGCTCGCAACCGCTGCGGTGTTTCTTCGAAGCTGCATTGCCCAAGCGCTAAGCCGCGAAGATGGGCTCCACCATTCGTAGCTCGTTTCGCGTTTCGGCGTAATATACCGCGAGAATAATGAAGATTTTAATTTGATGTTTGCTTTACGTGATAACGCAACGCGAAACGGGTGGTTTTTCTTTATTACGCTTCTTTCGTTTTACTTGTTCATAACCATCTTAATTAACTGCTAGAGCCACTTACTACAAGAGTACAATATAATTGTGTATTGGGTTGCGGCTTGTTGCATGCAGGTAAAAGCACTTTTTGGTTATTCAAAAATAATGAGGCGACATCATTCTTTCCACAGCAGAGTCTAATTTATATTTTTTTCTGACATGACCGGCCGTTAGCTCAGTTGCTAAGCGCACGCTATCGGTGCGGGAGGTTTGGGGTTCGATTCCCGGGCTGGTCAAATCGACACAGTGTTCCCAACGACTCGCCACCGTTGCGACGTTTCTTCGGAGCTGTGTAGCCCAGGCGCTACGCCGCGGAGATGGGCCCCGCAACTCGTTACACGCTTCGGCGTAATACGGCGAGTATAATGAAGATTTGATGTTTTTGATACCGATACTCAGAAATAATACAAATTAGTTGTGCATTTAGTTACATATTTACCCTCCTATCACGAGAAAGCAATCAAAACGGTGTAGCGAGTTCGCATAGGAGTTACCGGCCATCCATCCACCTCACTAACATGGAAAAATCCCGCTAAGTACCTCTCCCAAAGGCACAAGTAAACTTGCTGCATTGTTCTTCACACTGTCGCTTTAATGTTGAACGTGAAGCGGGAAAGCTATGAATAACAATTTTAAAGTCATTGGTTTGGCCCGACTTGGAATCAAACCCAAGTCTACAGCTCCAGAGGCAGACGCTCTCACGACTCGGCCATCTGAGCTGTAAATTACGATTACATCTTACCTTTGTTGAGCAACTGAATAGGGCTGTTCAAGCACCATCCTCGTAATTGGAACTGATACAAACACTTTCACCAGCAAAGTTAAATCTCCAGGATAACTAGTAATGTTACAGATATATGTACCTAAAAACATAATTCAATTAATGTGGTCGCATGTATTTATCAAATCCAAAGGTCCGTTTCACGCTTGCGCGATCATCAGAGAGTCTTTTAAAAAAAGTAGAACTTGGCATTTCTTACCGTAGCTAAAAGCATTTCGCAACACCTTTAACCAATGGATTTTCTTACTTTTGACCTACCGTATTCGGAAGCTGCGAAGCGGAACGACGTGGTGTTTGAACCAGTAGATGCGTTATTTTGCGTCACAATAGACCCGTTGTTCGTCACCAACCAACTCACTGACGTCACCAAGTCAATGGAACGAATTTCGACCATAACTGAATCGTTATGGGCAACAAAATCTAAATAAAAGCAACCATGAGCGTGAATGTCCACACAAGTTCCCTTTCACCCTGAAAATGGCACACTTCTACAGGAATGGTGTATTTTGACTGGCCGTTAGCTCAGATGTTAAGCGCACGCTATTGATGCGGGAGATCTGGGGTTCGAATTACGGACCGATCAAATCGGCATAGTGTCGCCAACGGCTCGCCACCGCTGCGACCTTTCTTCGGAGCTGTGCTACGCAGACGCTGCGCTGCGAGCTGGGCTCCGCCACTCATTACACGTTTCGGCGTAATACCGCGAGTGTAATGAAGATTTGATCTGATTCTTTGTTTTGTGTTCTTGCCCTTTGAAAAAAGTCATGCTTGCCCCAACTTGAAAAACCCTTCTGCCGACGCCCTCAACCGGGAGCCATTGGCTCCCCAGGGAGACACAAGACATTAAACAGGGGGCCACAGGTAAAGGTCTATTAATTCGTCAACAGTAATGAACCACTTCAAGACCAACGGACGGCTGTAGCTGCTACGAATGAAATACCGACGGAAAATTTTGTTGCTGAACAGGGAGCCACAGGTGTTGAGAGTCTCTAGAAGGGGACCACAAACCATAAATAGTAGAGAACTACTGCCCTAGTTTGTCAGAACAGGGGACCACAAACCATAAATAGTAGAGAACTACTGCCCTAGTTTGCTAGAACAGGGGACCACAAACCATAAATAGTAGAGAACTACTGCCCTAGTATGTCAGCCTTAATCGAAACTAGGTTATTGTTATCATAGCTTACAAATCCATAAAATTTCGTGCTTACATGGAGGATGCAAGGCTTCTTCTTTTTCGTTCTTCCTCAGTGAGAGGACAACAGGAGGGTTTTCATTGATGTCGTAAACAGTGGTGTTGCCATATATTTCTTTTATTTTTGTAACATCGTTCACATCCCAAAGCAAAACAAAACGGTAGTTATGCCGACCAGAAATTTGATAACGATGAGGCAACATGTAAGTTGTAAAACTGCAAATGAAAACAAAAGGCAATTTTTAAATGTATAAATTGGAATATATTGGAATGTATCGGTAAAAATACCATTTTTACATAAAATGTTTTAAAAACATCAAAATATAAAGCTAGCAGTCTGTTTCACTTACAACCAAGATCATCAAGAGTGTCTTATGACCATTTGAATTGGACACCCCAAAGTTTTTTGGGTGTGAGTGAAACAGACTGTTGTGTTTTCAGTATTTCACGTTTTTAATGTATTTTTACTGATATTGCTCTGACTGTTTCATCGAGCACGTTTTGAAAAAGCTGATTATCCTATGTGTTAAACAATTTATATACTTGTAGTCGAAATCTAAATTACCGGTGCTTAAAGATTGCAGTTGCTGCAATAGATTAGCAGGTCTACTGGTTGTTGACGTCCGACTGTAGACATAAAACTGCTTTTGTTATAAACTAAAGTTTTCTATTTGTTTTGAAACAAACTTGTTTTATCAACTTCTTTTTAAGTGTTGCTACAGTACTTTTGTACCTTTATAGCTGTTCTGCCTTATTGATAAACCGAGGAGGTGGACAGTGCATAACGCATAACATGTGAACGTATAAAAAAGATTTAATTATTTTTGAATAGTCGACCGAACCAAATCACTTCACTTACTTGGAATTATTGTTGCTTGATGAGTCAATATTCAGCTGCTCTTTAGTGTATGAATTACGTACGTCATCTTCAGTCCAAGCAACATCCAACCCAAAAAATTGGGAGACATTTGTTTTCACCATAAATATAGAGTTTGTTCCCATGTAAGTCGATTTTACCTAAAATAATACAAAACTTGTATAATGCTCGTCTAATTTGCCAGCAAAAGCATTGGCACAGTGATCTTTGCCCTTTGCATTACAGAAGCAATTACCCTATCCACATGTCCAATTTTAGTGGGCTTTAGGCGCCCGGTTCTTAGTTTAGTTTCTGCATCATAATCAATTTTTTGACGTCATAGTTAAAAAAGTGATTATGACATCAAGAAATTGAATGTGATGCAGATACTAGAACCATGAACGTGAGAGAATTTGACGTGCGAACAGCCACCGCGTAACTTTTCTGACCTTTCAAATCTCATCAAAGGAGTAGGTTAGACTGACCACAACTTGCCGTTCATTTAGACATGAGCACGTTATTCATGGGCAAAATAGCAATGATTTTGGTAAAAGCAACACTTTTTAAAAACTAAAATGCAAATTGCAGCAGTTGTTTTTACACCACTGATGATTTTCATGCTTGCCTTTTTAAAATTGTGACGATGATTTAAGCTATCAAAAAAGTTCTGCCAATGACAAGTTTAAATTCACAAAAGCAATGCATTTTCTGGCTTTTTTCGTTTTTTTTACATTTTCAGGTAATATTCTTGAGTTTAAAAATATCTAAGAGATTTGTCTAGTCTAGTACTATAGCACGATCTAAGAGATTTGTCTAGTACCATTGCACGTCCGAAAGGCTTGCCGTCTAGTACCATTGCACGTGAACGATGTGGATTAGAGCACATAGCATGATGTCCTGAACGTGATTTGGATACTGCTGTTCCAATGGCCGAGGACCACTCTTGCGCTACTTCTGTTGAGAGCAGTCCCAGACTTTATAGTCATCACAGGGGTGTAGTGTGTAGTAGCACCTAATATGTCTTTGCTACCTCTGTTCTGTGTATGCACACCGTTATTGCCATGCAGGACCATCCGGTTTTTACATTAAGAAGGAATATTTTCATTGAGGATCCATAAAAGTAGAAGACTGCTTATGCAATCACAATACCCTCTGTGTACTTACAATTGGTAAAAATTCTGTCTGTTTTCTACCCGTATTCAAAATTTCATTTAAGCTTTGAGTATGACGAGAAAAAGGTCAGCTTTGAGATATATTATCTTATAGAGGTGAAAAGCAGGAGATTTAGCGATTATTCTGAGTTGTTTTTTTTGGGGGGTGGGGGATGCTATGCTGCACTGATGAGACCTAATAAGGTTGAAACGCGTCTGCAGCTGCAAAACGGGTTGGCTAAAGTGCAGAAACTGCTAGGGAGAATAGCTATAGGTTGCGTCAGAAAAGTTTTCATGGCGTGGAGTAGCTATTTCATTGCGGAGTAATTTATTTTCGCTGAGTTTGACCATCGGCCATTAGATCAAGCTGATTTTTCGAAATTTTGAAGTTTATGACCATTAATCTTCAACATAAGCCAGAATAAGTTGTTTCTATGGTTCTCAGAGATTCAAAATATCTTAGTGTGACCACGATGTCATCTTGTGAGGTGATGTAAATCACTTCATGCCTTCAATGTTGCCTTGTTAACACAGCGTAGTTTGTGGAATTAAGAAGACAGTTTCAATCGGTCGTTCCTCTTTTTGATTCCTGTCATGTTGCACTGATGAAATTTTTCGAAACAGTAGTAATCTTCGCAATTGCAGAGGCTGCAGTTGTCTGTATTATCACTAAGAGATTTGTAACACATTTCACAAAGCGAAAGTTTAAAGATTTTTTGTTTATTAGTTTAACGTAATTTCAACTTTTAAATTATATAACAAGTGTCTTACTTTGACGTTGAAATAAACAGACGAGCGACGAACTTCAATTGTTTTCGATGCATGCATGAGACTGACGTCATTAAAAACGTCAACAACGACGTCATAAAATCCAGTTTCGTTAAAAACAAATCCAAACTAAAACATAAAAAACAATTTGCGAAGCTTTTAAATGTACCACACAATAAACACCAAGTCTGCTGCTGATCAAAAAGGTCCTATAAAAACGAAAGCAAAGTAGCCTATAGTCTGCTGCAAATATTTCTAAAATTATCGTGAGAATTTATTAACGATGTTATGTAAATGCAGCATAAAAAAATCAAACTTCATTATTTAACACTTGCGGTATTACGTCGAATAATGTAACGAGTAGCGTGACCCCTCTATGCGGCATAGTGCCTGGGAGACAGAAGTGTCGCAACAGTGGCGAGCTTTAGGCAACAGTGTCTGATTTGACCGGCTCGGGAGTTGAACCCCAGACCTTCCTGGTCGATAGCGATGTCTTTAACGACAACGCTAACCTACCGGTCGTGAGCGAGTTTTGATCGAGGATACTCGATTCTACATTAACGAAATTTAAACAAAAGTTAATCAAGCGTAAAGTTTAATGCGCAAATGATGAGAGTTAACTAAATCCAATATCAAAACGCTTGTAGTACTTTTACAATAGTTCAGAAAACATTACCCTTCTTAGTAGCATTGAAGCGATCTTGTGCATTTCTGTGATAAGTGTTATATACTGAACAAAGAATTATTATCAAAAAACCAGGTTAAATTGTTTACCTTTCCAGCGTTATTCACGCTCACAAAATCACCGAGAACTTTTACAGAATCTTGTTTGCGAATTTTCCAATGGAATACAAGGTGACTCCCATTTTCAATCACAACCTCCCAACTTCCAGTGGGGTTTTCATTCAGCGATATTAGTGAATCTCCCTGTAGCAAAATTTAAACAGCTCAGATGGCAGTGGTGAAAACGTCCTCCTCTCGAGCTGTAGACTCGGGTTTGATTCCAAGTCAGTCAAACTAATGACTCTAAAACTGGTGTTCACAGCTTTCCTGCTTCACGCTCAGCATTAAAGGGACACTGTGGAGAACAAGCCGGCAAGTTACTTGTTGTGCCGTTGACAAAAGCAGTTAACGTGATTGCCCAATCAAAGTGGTAGACAGATGGACGGCAAGTCCTGTGCGTGCTCGTTCTAGTGATAGGAGGATAAATATGCAACTAAATACAAAATACAACTATTCAAATCTATACATGCTGGCATAGTAATACATAGATTTACCCTGTAGTTTTTCGAGGCTGAAGAGCGTATAGAACAAACGTAAGGATAATAGGACCAACACAGGCAGTATGGACGCACTACACAGCAGAACGTCAACATTAGTCCATAATACTATTTACAGCGCGTTTTTAAGTGAAAGAATCGCAAACGTTTCTAATAGTTCTCAACCTTTTGGAAAGATTGAGCAAGTTTAGGTTTATTCATACAGAACTCACATATCTGTACTAGCTTTGGCACGGCCGAAGAGCAAAAACAAATTTAAAAGGGGCACAAAGATATTGCATTTACTTTCTTTTCAGTAATTTCAAGCTCTGTTGCTTTCACTGAAGAAAGACAGCGAGTTTTGCTACAATCAAATAAATTTTAACGCTGTTAGTGGAGCGCAAAGTTACCTTCATGCTAAGACTAGTAATCTTCTCCTGAACCGACACATAAGATTCATACGTGACGCTTGTATTTTGAGATATTTCATTTTCAAGTTTTATTTTCCACAAACCAATTTTAGAGCAAGTATGGTTAATTGTCCTGGTTGTTGTTGGTAAACAGGAACCAGACCTGTCGCTCTCCTCAGAAAAGATAACTGCCATACAATAGCATTTGGTAAGTTGGTATAACTGGTATTTTCTATTTAAAGCTATCAACTGAATACTTTCGAAGTGAATTACACCGCGTTAGTTGTCTCTCCAAATTGCTTAACCTTATTTATGTTGCAACGGGCCCGTTAGCTCACTTGTTAAGCACAGCCCTTTCGGTGCGGGAGGTGTGGGGTTTGATTCCCGGGCCGGTCAAAACGGACACAGTGTCGCCAACGGCTCATCACCGCTGCGATGTTAATTCGGAGCTGTGTTACCCAGGCGCTAAGCCGCGGAAACAAGCGCTGCCACTTGTTATACGCTTCGGCGTAATACCGCGAGTAGGCCTATAATATAAGATTTCATTTTGATTTTAGTCATGTTGTTTCATTCTTTCGAAAAGGCAACTTTGAAAATTGTCCAAAATTAAGTTGAAAGGTTAACAATTATACGCATCAGTATACGACCACTAAGAGTTAGTTAAAAATGTTTTACGAAATTGTCATCACGACTAACCTCTGCAGCAGTTCGTACTATAGAAAGAGCAATTGATTTCAAGTAACATGTTTTGCCCCAATGGGACAAAAATCGGGTGGTACATAGCATTACGGACATGGACACTCTCTTCAACACTCGTGGACACGTTGACCGTTAATGATAGCTCTGTTGTTCCATAAGTAGCTGTGACAGTGATTGTACAATTGACTAAGGTTGAGCCGCAGCGAGGTCGTATGTTGGCAACTGGTGAAGATGTAAAGAAACTTTCCAGCCTAACTTCGTCTGTTCCATTAGGAAACGTCCATTTGTATAGCACATCACTGGAGTTATAAAAAACACCTGTTAAGTATAGATCATCATAACTAAGTTGAAAATGAACTTAATAAACAAATATAATGGCACAACAATTGCAATAGACAAAATTAATAAATAAATAAAGCAAAAAGATGCCGGAAAGTGCAACTGCAGAAAAATGACCTTGGCAAATTTTTGTTTGATTTTTTGCTTGCTAGCATAAAGACTAAAGCTATAGGCTAGTGTAGAAAGTGCTCGAAATCGTTGAAATTAAGAAATATGAGAAAAATGCGGCTATAGTGTTCTTTTTTTAGAGAAACGTCTTTATTGTTCCATGACGAATTGTGGAAAAAATTGTAAATTTTAGTTAAGACGGTTTTGTACAGCATATTATGCTGATAAAAGCATTCGAAATTATGTTGTCAAAACGTCTAGTTACCACGACAAGCTTCTTTGGCTTAATTTTTGTCCTTTCAAATCATTGGGGAAGCCTATTATTTCATGGTGTTCCCATATAAGCAAGTCATTCCATCTAGCTGTTTAGTAAGAAGCCTGAAGCTTGAAGGCTTACAATTACTACCACAAGTTATGAAAAACATAAAGACAATAGTCACTCACTATCTAAGAACACAGCAAGGACATTGGCTTCGTTATTAAGAGCAATGTTCGAATGATTTTGATTTAGATTTTTCACGGATATTTTCTGAATGTTTTTTTCAACAAAAATCCTCTTTCGAATTGATAGGCGAGGGATTCCATTTTGACTCACAGACACGCGGTTTCGAGCGCGTAATATCACTAATAACTCCCCCGGTGTAAGCAAACAGGGGCTAAAGAAAGAGTACTCAAAACTTCCTACAAAAACAAAAAAAAAGATGAAACAATCAAGTGAATAACTCATTTTTTGATTGATACATTCAGAGCAGTTTCATGCATTCCCATAGCAATGCGTTACAATGCTCTTCTCTGTTGTTCGGGTGTATTTCACTAACCCGAAATTTGCGTTTAAAAAGTTTAGACGGCCGACTACCTCTGGAGCTACAGACTTGGGTTTGATTCCGATTTGGGTCAAACAATTGAGTATAAAATTAATATTCACAGCTTCCCTGCTTGACGCACAGCATTAAAGGGACAGTGTGGAAAACAATCCGGCAAGTTTACTTGTTGTAGCGATGGGAAAGGCGCTTAGTGGGACTCCCCCAGCTCAAAAAGGTAGACAGGTGGATGGCAACTTTAAGCAAGCTCGTTACAGCGTATTGATTGCTGTCTTGTGATAGGAGAATAAATATTAAATACGCAACTAAATAATAAAAAGTTAATCAACAGTGTTAGAACTACAGTCCTATAGTAGTAGTAGTAGTGTCTTTTATTTCTGCACCGTCAAAATAAATAAAACACAGCAACATATGATTTCAAATACAAACGGACGCAGAAAAGGGAAGAAGCGACAAAACGATCAACGTTGTGACATGCTAGCGAGAGTGTTGTGACATGCTAGCGAGAGTGAAACTTGAAGATGCATGGTCGCAACACCCGATTAAACTGAAATAAGGCAAAAAAGAACAAAAGCAGACAAATGACGGCGAGATATAAAAAGACACTGGAGAGACCACAGCTCCAACACCGCTATGGTATAGTGCAATGGTAGGAACCATAACAGTGTACGGCATTTCAAGGTTACTCAATGTCTTCACAGTGCAACTAGAAAGAACAGGGAGACCCAGTCTAACCCCATACCAAGCGCCGTTTGTATGATCTTAATTTTGGAAGCGAATTAAAATTTCTTTTTTGGGTGAAACAATGAAACTGAAGCATTAAAGTTATTAGAAGCTGCTTACCAGAACGATTTTCACTTGAAAAGTTCTTCGTGAAAATTTTCACCCCAACACTTTGGTAAATGGTAACTTCAAACTTTACATTACTGCCACTGCAACAAATGCAAAAAAAGTAAACCCCAAACCAACACAATATACAGTACACCAAGTATGCAAAGGAGCAGATAAAAGCCTAGTAGATCATTATTTGGATGGAGTTTTAGGTAGGCATTTCCTTGTTATTCAATCCAACGTTGCAAAGTTGCATGTAAGGTCAGTCCTTTTTACTGCTGTATATCTTAGAAATCAAGCACTCTACAGTAGTTAAAGATATGCTAACAGCAATTTTCTTTTTTTACAAAAACAAGGCGCATAAAAAAATTGCAGACGCTACGCTCCGATGTGCTTAGCTTCTTTCATTCACGATAACTATAATCTATTTTTAAGAACGTACTTCAATATACGTGTCGTGATATTTGCCCTGTCTCCAATGTGTAGGTTCTCCCGTACCACCAATTGTAAGCCAGATATTTCTTCTTCGCAGCAAATTAGACGTCTACCCACTATGCTGACGCGGCTTATTGTGTTACTGACGACCACACTAACGTTTCGGCAACCAACGGTTCGAGGCCTGAAACAAAAGTAATTAAAAGATTGCTTTACATGCTGAAGAGGGCCACCGGTTTGCAGCACCGTGTTTGACACACAACAGTAGAATTTACTCCGTGCAAAGTGAAAACATAAGCCATGTTTCTGATCCCTATATTTTCCAATAAGATGGGGCATCCAAAACTGACGTAGTCTAATCGTGTGACACTTTGATAAAAACGCTGCTTGTCGTGTTGGATTCAAAGTTGACGAAGTCGCATTTGACGAGTGTGTCGGGCGGCTGCTCAATAGCAAAACAAAACTTCATTTAACAGTCTTCAAAACTTTTCTGTTTAATTTTCCATGTGCTGCTATGAACTGCTTCTACCACTTAATATTTTTTCAAGGAAAGTGGCTTCTTGAACAGTTTTAGGTTTATGCCCGGCAGTTAGTGGCTTATTTTTAGCGTCAGTGAAATCGACTCTACGTCCAGAACGAGCAATTCCTAAACATTGTGAAAATGACAGAAAACTGTTTTAGCTTTCATATACTCAGGGGCGTGCTTTAGGGGAGGAAAGAGGGCACTCACTTCGTGCAGCACGCTAGCTGCAGTGGCAACAGTGTTGTCATTGTCAGAAACTTGCCCTGGGCAGCTGAAAAGTTTTTTACGGACCCGCATATACTTGAACCAAGATCCCAACTTTGGGAAGACTGTTCCATTTTCTTGCTATCGCAATCAAATGAAGTACAATTTTTTTCTATTTTTTAGCAAGTATAATGTCTTACCGAAAAGTGTAATCGCTGAAAAAAGGAGCATGTGGAATGACGTCACTTGTATGCAGCATGTGGTTCCCGAACTGCCAAGAAACACTAAAGTTTGAACCTGCAAAAAGACGAATATTAACAAGCTATACAGTTTGATATAAAAACAGCCAAAAAACTGCCGCTTTTGACACCCGTGGGTCGCAAGACCTAGATGCCGTCTCAGAATCCTTTGGAAAGATTGGAAAGATTGTGCTAAAAATATTGCTTGATTTTGCCTTGGCATTCCTCCAGAGCATGTACCCTTCGTCGCGGAAGATCGAAATGTTCGGAAGCTTTAAATGAAGTTGTTGCCTAACCAGTCCCCAAAGACAAGCTGGTTTGAAAAAACTAGTAACAAGTCATATAATACAAATATCCCGTTTTTGTGATACTAACCTTGCTCAACGTTCAATTCAGCTCGAATGACATCGTCAGTTCTGACGTAACGAATGCTTGGTTGAAACTCAAGGGTAACTTTATCTATTGGTTCTTCGACCACGATGTTGCAGTAACTTGTATCAGAACTGTCTTCTTCTTCATCTGCTATTCTGACGTTATAAACACCAGCCGCAGCAAAACTATGACTTAGTGGGGATTCACTGACAATCCGCTCCGGAGTACTCCTGTAATTTTAAATCCACTCCAATAACAGTATTTATTATTACGCCAACCACTACATGATTGATATTGGCCATTAGTTGTCCAAACGTTTTGCTGACAAAATTATCACAGAAAATCGGTTTGTTTATATTTCTGTAGTTGCATATTCATCCTCCTATCATGAGATATCGATTAAGGCTATCTGTCTACCACTGCATAATGGAGAAACCCGCCAAGTGCCTTCCTGACGACCCAGCAAGCAAAATTGCCGGCTTGTTCTGCACAAGGTCCAATGCTGTGCGTCAAGCAGGGAAGCAGTGAATACCGATTTTAAAGGCAGTGGTTTGATCTGACTTGAAATCAAAGCCGAGTCTACAGCTCGAGAGGGTTCCAAATTATTATTGGAACTTTTCGGCCATCTGATTTGTGGAAACTTTTGCTCTTTAATAAGGAGTAAAAGCAGGATTTCACAAAACGAATTTTTGTTCAGTTTTGCTTATGTTTAACACATGAAAATCGCCGAGTTTGATTTCTACGTGGCAGAAGTTTCCGAATTCATAATATTGTTGGGACACAGTGAAAGTGAGACTGAATAGCTAGAGGAGAAATAAAGCCTCAGTAGCTCTTGTAACCGGACATTTCGACAATGTAGATTCAGTTGCCATCATCAGCAGTGCTGACAAGGCAGTATACAACTGCAAAACTCAAATTTTTGTGGGACATTCTTCAACAAAAAGCGTCAAACAATTAATTAGCGTCGTCGTAATTTTTTCATAATTTTTTAAATATTTTGGAAGCGACATTATCGTAAAAATCAAAGTGGTTGCAAATCAGCGAAGCATAATAAAGAAAAGTTGCTTACCATTCAAGTAACGAGTCGCTGTTAGTCAAATTACTCAAGTCACTATGAGCAATGAGCCATGTGTGCGTTCCATCAGTTGAGCTGATCACTGCAAATCTAAAAATTGTCAAAAATTTATCCAAACTTTAAAAAAACCTAAGAAGTTTTTGAACACTGATAAAATACAAGCTGAAAACACTCTGAACAATAACATCAATACTTGAAATACTCTAGTATGGAACGATAATAGTCTGAGAAAAAATGAAGCCACAGTTAGGGGTGGAAACTTGGCTACTTGGCGTTAAAGAGTCAGTTTCAGTTTCGGTGTGTTAAAACCCAGATGTCAGGTTTCAGTTTTGGTTTGGTTTCACGGTTGTTGAAAAATAGGTTCCAGTTTCGGTTTAAGTTTTGCTTACGCACAGCTTCGGTTTTTGGGTTTCAGTTTCGCTTTAAATTTCATCCAAGAAAGCTATTTTATTTTGAATAGGAATTATTCGAATGCTCTATTTCTTGGCGTTTCTGTTTGATCACAATAATAAATTGCAGCTCAGATGGCCGAGTGAGGAGAGCAATTTACAGAAAATGTCGATTTGGGCATCATTCCGAGTCCGGTGAAACCAAAGACTCAAAAATTAGTATTCACAGCTTCTCTATTTGACGCTCACCATTAAAAGAACTGTACTGGTAATGATGGTGATGACAATTTTTAAAACCCAAAACCTTAGAAAATTTTGAACAGGTTTTAGTTTCAGTTTCGGTTTTGACGTTTCAAGAAAAAACGGTTTTGGTTTAGGTTTTCAAAAATTTGGTTAAGTAGGTGTCAGTTTCAGTTTGAGTTTTCAAAATTTCCTTTAAAACCAAGTTTTAAGGCTTAGGTTTGAGTTTCGGTTTCCACCCTTGCCCACAGCAATTCTTAAAACTGGACGTCTCGACAACAGATTCAGCTGTTATCATAAACAATGTATGCAAGGTAGTGCAAAACTGAAAGAAATAATTTTCTACCGCCTTACATACATTGTTGATGATGACAGCTGAATCTGTGCTGTTCAGTATCAAAAATATCAATGTTTATTGAACTTTGTACAGCAGCATACACTAATCTTATGCATTGATTCATGTTGAACGGTGATGCATTATTACATAAAAACATTTAAAGCTTTTCAGATGAGAAGCAGTTTGTATAGGATCGGATCTAGAGTTCCTTTTGTTACTTCAATTAAGTTGTTTTCGCTTTAACGATTTTTTTTTATTCTGCTAGTTTGTAAAAGATGTGCTTTGCTCTCTTCGTTTTTTGGGCTTGCTGATGATGGTATTGGAAAGAAACAGTGAACCTCATTGGATTAAAATTGAAAGAACTGGCAACCTTCAGTGTTATTCTGTGCGAGGGAAGCCAAATTTTTCCTGCCCACTACAAGGCGATAAAATTTGATGCTAATTGAGTGTGCACATACATCAACGGTATAAAACGCTTAAAAAAGTTAGTGTTTATGTGAAGTGAACTAACGCACGCCAGAAAACGAGATTGTATAGTTAATCAACTTTGGTAACTGATGTGCAGCTTTGGATTGGTCAGTTTCGCGAGAAACAACTGAGCTATGATTAATAGATCATCTCTGAAACAAATGTTTGGGCCACAAGTCGTTTGCTCCGACCGCGCATGGTTAGTACTCATCAGTTTCGAGTTTGAAGTTTTGCGCTAGATTAACAAACTACATTTTTGAATGTGCATCCAAAATTATGGTTGTTTAGTAAAGAGATTGAAAAAATCGAAAAGGGTAGGGCAGAAGTAATACCGGGCAGGTATTCTGGTTTCGCCTTTGTTTGCTATACTTAATGGACTTAAGCCTATTGCTACTTACTCAGTATTTGTTCCCGTAGATACAAGAGCCTCACATCTCATTCTTCTGGAGGAGGAATCTCTTCGGTTTACAATTGTGATGGGTTGGTTCAGACGAGCCGTTATTTGATTGGTCTCATTTGAAATCTACGAATAAATTGTTTTCAATAATTACTTTGCTTCATCAACTACTTTGCCAAAGATGCTTATTCGGTCCTTATGTTCATTTTTTTCTTGAAGGAAAGTTATGTAAATTTGTTGCGTCATAACTAAATTTGTGAGATCATAATGACGTTTTTAATGCTGATAAAGTTTTATTAATGCTTTAATAGAAAAATTTGATAATGACACCGCTTCATTGAAGATCAAGAACTCAATAGGATCGATCACTCAAAAGATGTCAAATGCTTGAAATAACATTGAAAAGGTTGCCTAGGTATCTACTCCAAATTGACTGGAAGGTAGGATCATATATGCCAACTGCCAGGTTACTCAGTCCGCTAAGAGGCTCACATCTAAAGTTACTCAGGTTGACATGATTTGGGCAAACGACTTGGAGAAAAGCCACAAATAAACTGGTTAGAGAATCAATTTGCCTAGGCTGGGTCAAAAATACGGTACTCCACTCAAGCGACCCCCACCTCTAGCATCCACAAAGCCATCTACCCAAATGCAGCTGCAGACGCGTTTCGACCTTGTTAGGTCTCATCAGTGCAGCGTAGCAACAACCCCCCTCAAAAAAGTAAATTCCTACTTTCATTCTCCCCAAAATTTTTTGCAACCATTCCTCTGCTAAATCCCCGCTACTATCTTAATTGCTAAGATCCAAACTAAATCCTTGCCACCATCCCCTCCTCCAATTTTAGACTAATTTCCTGTTACCATCTCTCCCCCCCAAAAAAAAACTCTCAACAAAACTAACTCCCTGTTATAATTCTACTGAAAAAAGCCTAGTAATTTCGGGACAAGAGTAAAATCCAACATTTCATGTTTTTGAGGCTCTATGACGTAAACAGAAGCACAATTCAATTTCACGAAAAGTTACTTTCTGCTCAAGGAAAATCGGACTAGTGTTTCCAAACAAATAAAGAGCTGGGTTGGTTTCTTTTCTTCAGTAGTGAATTGCCTTACAAATCCCTTTTCACAGAAAAACGCAATAGAACTTTTCACATTGGTCTTGACAAATATTAATTGTATTCTTCAAGCTGACCCTGACCTAGTAATGTACAACATGCAAGGAACAATTTTAACGGATCATGAGACTCCAATTATCAGAAACTCAGATAGGAGTGATATCCAACTTGGCTTCAACAATAGAAAAATTTAATAATGACACCGCTTCATTGAAGATCAAGAACTCAATAGGATCGATCACTCAAAAGATGTCAAATGCTTGAAATAACATTGAAAAGGTTGCCTAGGTATCTACTCCAAATTGACTTGAAGGTAGGATCATATATGCCAACTTCCAGGTTACACAATGTGCTAAGAGGCTCACATAAAGTTACTCAGGTTGACTGAGTAACCTGGAAGTTGGCATATATGATCCTACTTTCAAGTCAATTTGGAGTAGATACCTAGGCAACCTTTTCAATGTTATTTTAATGCTTTAATAGCGATAATTTGTAAAATTATTTTGTGAAGTTAATGTTAAATGACTCAAGCATACTACATTACTTTCTTGCCACGAAAAATATAAGCTATGAGCATAACAACAAAAAATCCAAAAAAATAAAGCCACGGTGATTTTTGCAACTGGACGTTTCGACAACGTAGAATCAGCCAAATCATCAACAGCGTATTTGAGGGATACAACTACTGTACAAGAGCCGTTCGAAATGCCAGACTTTCGGAAAGTTTTTTACCTTTTCTTGTTTGTTATTACAAACAGTAACAGGTTCTTACAGGTTCTAACAGGTTCTTACCTGAATTTCCGCAATGTACTCTCCGGCTTGTTGATATTTGTGCCAGAAGTACAGATTCAAAGAGCATCCTTCGTTGTAGCAAACACTCAAGTCCCTGAAACAGTATTAGATATTAGTTCGCATTGTGCCTGCTTTTTTGTCCACATGTCCAGTTCAAGTGGGAGCTTTTGGTCCATTTAAACTGGGCAGTTTTTGGTCCATTTAAACTGGCTTCCAAGTTTTCCGGTTGAAATTTCGTTTGACTTCTTTTGCTGCTTTCCAGATTCCACCAAGCAGAGATAAACATCGTAAAGCATCTTATCCAAGGACGCAACAACGAGACTACGTTGGGAGCTGAATCATTAACCTTGCGATCATGGTCGTTGTGTTCAGCGATCACACGAAAACCCGCGAAAATTTGTTACTTTATGCATTTACATTTTGTGGCATGTCGCGGATCGGTAAACGCACCTTAAGTGTCCCCCAGAGCCCCTTGAGCAGTTCGGAAATTTTTTTCTTTTAAATATTTCCAAAATGGTAATGGGAGCATCAAGGGCCAGACACCTTTGAAAGTGTGTTTACCGATACGCGACACGCGGCAACGCGGCACACGATGACGCGACAAAAATTATAATGTAAGTAGGTAGAAGGACGCGTATCGGTAAACGCACCTTTACTTTGCCTTTGGTAAGAATGTTGTAAAGGTTGTTCGCAAAGAGAAATCGAACTTTCATTATACTCGTGGTTTGACGAAAGCGTGTAACGAGTGGCGGGGCCCATTACCGCGACTTAGCGTCTTTGCAACACAGCTCTGAAAAAACGTCGCAGCGGTGGCGAACCGTTGCGATACTGTGTACAATTTGATAAGCTTCGAAATCGAACCCCAGACCTCCTGCATCGTCAGCAAGGTCGTTACTACTAGAGCATTGTAGTATTGTATTGTAAACAAATAGAATTACTCTGATTCTTCATTATCGGAAAACGGAAATAAACCGGAGTTCTTTTCAACCATTGAATGCGGAAGTTCCCCATTGCTTTCACATGTGTATGGGTTAAAACTAAAACAAAAAATGTCATTTAAATTACCCCACGTGCAATTATCGGGTCAAATTTATTAACTATAGTGTATTTCAATCCACATCAAAAACTGGCTAATGCAATATACCTATATCACTTACAGAAAAGTTAGCAGAAATGAAAGCATCAACGGTTAAAGCCTATTCTCGTTTTTCAACCGTATTCAAAGAATAATATCAGTAATTTTTCTCGAAAAATTGCCCGAAAAAAAAAAATAGTAGGTTAAGCTCTTAAAAATGCAAATATTATATCAAACCTTCAAAATAACTACCGGTAGTTCGAAAACAGTCATGTAACTTTACACATGTGTGAAAAACCTGTTTGCTCCACAAAATCAAAAAGCAAATTGAAAATCGGAATGCGATAAAGGTGGGACAAAAATAGCTGAGGGAGAAAAAGTAAAGCCGCAGCAACTCTTAAAACTGACAATTAAAAAATCTCCTCACACAATGTCTAAAAAATAAATCGAATATTTATTATGATCAAGCATAACCTTAATATCATCCACCTCTGAACAAATGCTTTGTAAAAACTACAGAATTTTTATGCGCAATCAAGCAATTTAAAATCGTTGCCAGATTTATTATTATCAGATGTGGGACCAATACGGGTTTAGAACCCAGGGCTTTTATCACACCAGGCAAACAAACCAAAATCTTGTACTTACTTGGTAAATCTTTTTTTACGTTTCTTAAATTGAGCAGATTCTTCGAAAAACCTGCCCGGGCTTTCGCTTAACCTCTTGTTTAAACTGTTGCCATCTCCATAATGAACAATTGCTCTAATTCCAATCACAATGTAATGTCGACGGTAGCCTACATAAAATATTCAACTTCTTACTTTTTTCGGTCGCAATAATTATTGCATCTTCATCTCGCCCCAAAATTTGCAGTAACAATTTTATCAGAACAAATTCAGCAATTGACATCACCATAAGACGAATACAGTAGGCTACTTGTTTCAAAAATTACTTAATATTAACGCGACTACCGGATTGTAGACAAAAACATTACCACCCACAGTCCAATTTTGCGAACGGAGTAATTATGATGTCATAATCATATTTCGGACGTCACAATTGAAAAAAGCAATTATGACACAATTTTGGTAAAAAAAAGCTTAAATGGTAAATTAAAATGTCTTCGGGCAGTGACTGACAAAAATGTCTTCATAGCATGTATTTGTAACCATGTAGCATAATTGAAAAACACTACAAAAAATACCAGACTCTAAATGCTGAAATTTTTGTATGAAGTTGGCCCCGTTTCACCAATTACATTCAAGGGTATTTAAGTGTAAATTACATTCTAGCATTTAAGAAATTTAAGTATAAATCCAAACGTCTTTAAAAATCTAAATGTTTCCAATAATATTGGCTCTTATTTTCGTGATTAAAGTATTCAAAAATTCCATAAATTGCGTTCCGACATTTGAGAGGTTGCATTGTTTTGTTGCAGAAATTATCTTTAGACAAAATCAAAAGAAATTATGCAGAACCCAAACTTAATGATTGAAAAATCATCGACAATAACATATTTCCTTAAAAAAAGAGTGGCTACAGTACTTAGGACACAAAAAGTATCGCTTGTTATAGTATATGCTGTGCTTTAGTGAATTATTTGCTTATTTCAATCGCACCAAAATTACCAATAACCACAAATTACCGATTTTTAATTTACGTTAAATAACGATGGCGAAAAACAGTGGCTCCGTTTCTCGCCCCTGTACTCCTATTCTTAAAAGACATTTATTGAGAGACTCCTTTTTTGCACATTGCGCAACCAGCAAGGGAGATGTACAGTATACTGAAAGAACAAACAACATGAGATTGGGGACTTTGGATACCTTGTGAGGAAACAATGTCATAAAAGATATAGATTTTTAATATTGGCGGAGCCCTGGTATCGCAACTACTAACGTAAAAAACTAACTACATCGATGGGCGAACTTCTGGCGGTACTGTAATTAATATTATTTTCATCTTTGGTGTGTATCGACCGAGAATCGAACCTAGTTAACAAACTCAAAGTTAGTGTTCTTCCCCGCACCTGAGCAACATGCTGTGTTTGTTGTAAGAATACTTACGTGAAAGCAGACTTTGGTGTTTACGTAGTAAGTCATTGGAGGTAAACGAGGCGTTGTTTCAACAGTGGGTGGCGCTGCAGTGGTGTTTTTTTTTTTTTCTTGAAGCTCATCAAAGTACCATGGAGGAAGCAAACTGTCACTTTCTTTTTCTAGAGGAGGAAATATAGGAAAAGCAAGCCAAGTAGGAAGAGAAAATTGGCATGTTGGATCATTACAGCAGTTGACCCTCACCGATATATTTTTGATTTCGGGGGCGATGACGTTGACGTACATGGCCCCCAAAGTAGAGCCATAACCATTGTGAACATTTACAATCACCTCACATCGACCAGATTGATTGAATCTGAAAGTCTAAAAACAGAGTGTTAGTAACCCCACCAAATGAAGTTTTCCATAATCAACAAGTGGGGCTCATAAAGCCTATTTGATCCGCGGATTCAGGGGAAAAAAGGGCAAAGTATTACTCTTTTTCCATTTAACAAACGACTCTTTTAAATATAATTGTTATTGTCGGAACCAAAAAATTTTTTTCTTCACAATTATTCCAAAATATGCGAGGGGCGACGCTAGTTAAAAACATGGGGATATTAAGTAAACATCTAAAAGCTCAAAATGTTTTTTTCGGCTATGGTTTTTATTGCTACGTTGCTGAAACTACAAACCCTTTGAACAGCTGTTTTAAATTTCAAACATGAGGTCTATCCTTTATTGTACATCATTTTGTTGCTTCTTGTAAAAATTACCTGTTCATCGCTTTGACAAACAACTTTTAAACAATTCTCGTTATTCTGATGAGGGGTTAAAGAGCGGCGTCCATTGTGACAGAAATTGCAGTCAAACGTTACATTTACTCCTTGCACGACCGTCGCTCGTAATGTAACTGACTCACCGCGCAACACAGAAGTGCTTCCAAGGACATTCATTGGTTGTTCTTAATATCAATTATTAGTTAGTCCGTAGCCTCAAGCCTGGTCTTTGCTTACTTTATTTGGGTGTTTAACTTTGTAATCGGTCAGTTGGCGTACGTATAAAGACATTGCTATTGAAGAGGAAGTTCTGAGGTTTGATTTCCGGCGGAGTAAAATTGAAATCAGTGTCGCCAACGGCTCGCTGCCGCAGCGACGATTCTTTGTAGTTCGAAGCTGTCTTTGCTCAGGCGCCAATAACCGCGGAAATGCGCTCCACCACGCGTTACACGCTTCTGCGTGATACTGCAAGTATGATGAAAATTTGGGTGTTTGAAGCTTGTAAGCTTAGCTTTTGTAGCGCCAACCTTCGATACTTATGATTTCCGTTGGAGCAACTTTACAATTAAAAATAATTAACCGAAAAAAGATGGAGCTGCTTAAGCGCTTTGAACGTGCCTAGAAACTTTTCTCAATAACACACCTAAATCTTCCAGCGACCCCCTATTTTCTCACCTTCGATTTCAAATTCACTTGGGGTGCAGGAGGGTTGGGTGTGATGAAATGTGACGTCAGTGAGAGTGACTTGTCTCGGAATTTTTGACACAACTTGAAAATAATTACGAACTTCAAGTGCTGATAGAGGATTTCGCGCTTCTACAACTGTAATACAAACAAATACAGTAAATGCATAAAGCAAAACAAAAAATATGCAACAATACATAAAACTGAAAACAAAACATCAAAACGACCAGAAAAAAGTATCAAAGCAAAACAGAATTCATTAAAATTTCAGTAATCATGCACAGCATTTTAAGCATTTGGTACTGTAACAGCTGAAAAGCTTGCGCAGCTATGGATCAGGCATTTGTACAGCAGCCTACTTACATTTTTGAAAAAAATGAAAACGATATAACAAACTGAGCACATTTTGTAGACTTTCAATTTTCGGTTCCATTTATCAAAAACTATCTGATGAAAAGGATTGAATGAAAAGCGACAGAATGTAACCCATAAAACGTGTTTTATCAGGGGCACACCCTGAAGGAAACAACAATGCAAGTTGAGATGATGTCATAAAATCAAATCAAAGCCCTAAACATAAAATCTGGATCCGCCTCTGTCTTGACCACGGAAAACTTGAATGTGAGTAATAGCTGAAAAGCGTGACTTTAAATGTTTTACTTATGACTTGAAAGCCAGGTCGTGGTAAAGTATGGGATACTTCCACGTTTTCTTCTTTTCCTTTTAGTTCAACCACATGAAAAGTTGGAAACAGAGACTGCACCTCCACCACAACGTTGACCCGGTCGAACGTCACGTTGTTGTAATTTGCCAAACCTAAAATTAACAATGATTTTTGTCATAAGCTGATATGTGTCATCAGTTTGGATCTGCTGATGCTGCGCCAAAGATTCGTCATCAATTGGCTAAGGGATTAGAGCTGCCTTTAAAGCGGTAGACTATGGTTCGATTTGGAATGGGGTCACCAAATAATATTCACAGTTTCTTTACATGACGCTCAATCATTAACAGAACGGACAGGAGAACCAACCATAAAGCTCACACAATATCTCGTTCGAACTACCCTTGACTGAATTCTTCATCATGGATTAGTAGGCAGGCAGGTGGTCAGCAATTATTAAACAAGCTCGTTATAGCGTTTATAGGACCTTTGCCAACCATACTAATCATAGAAAAATAATACATTAAAAATAGATGACGAGCAAACTATTACTGTATACTAGTTGAGGGAGCAATATCGCTACACGTTTAATAAAAACGAAAAATGAAGTTAGGCATCCTGCTACACAAAAAATGAACGATTGCTCTCGTAGAGTATTTCTGAACAAAAATGAAGCATGACTTCCAGAAACAAACTGCTTCATGAAAAATTGGGGAAAAAAGGAAACTTCAGGAGAGTTAAGAAAAAAGTAGAAAATGTAAAGTGTTTCGAAATTTAAGCCTTTATCATAGATTTTACCTGTAGGAAAATCTGGATTCGACGCAAGTTTTATTTTCACATTGATTTTGATTCTTTCTCCGGCAACAGCTTTGGATGGAAAGATATTCACATCCACATTAGATATACAAGGTCCGTGGGTGGAATAAACGCTAAAGGAACTAACTGCCCCACAAAAACTCGACTGGTCATTGAAGCAACTACAGTAAAAACAAAATCTTACATGCAAAAACAACTTTTTCAAATCAGAAACAAATGTTTAAAAACATCTGAATTTTTGAAACGTATCGATTCGTACTTACATTCTCTACAATCTGATTCACGTACATTTTAAAAGCAAGCACAAATCGAAACGTTTCATAGATGCAAATCTTAAAGTATCACGCTTCTTATTTCTGTTAAAAAAGAAATAGCTCAACTGTTTTTGAAAGAAACCAATTCCAACAACTATAACGCAATGATGCACTTGGCTTGGCCAATTTTCTTACTAGCATATAAACTCGATCATTAACGATTTTCTGTCTAGCGGAGGGAGCAGTGGTACCTTATGTTGCATTCCGAGTCTTCAATTTTTGTTGCTCCACTTATCTTTCGCTCACAAAAACATCGATCACCAGATAACAGAGCAAACTGGTATCTGAAACAAATGTTAGCGTAAGAATTGCTAGCAGTAATGATTAGCTTACGTTACCAAGTTGGTTGCTCGAGTTTTAATTAAAACTGCAGTGTACACCTCGAGCTGCTTCGTCATTTTAGGATTCTTAAGTTGGTGCCCTGCGCAAAAATTGACTGGTTTACCGTATGTACAGCATATAAGACAAGCAGGTTTATTCGCTGTTGCAAGATCGCTGTTTAAAAAGTTATATTAAAATAAAAAAAGATTTAAACATGTTGCAAAGTTTCTTGAAAAACAATCAGCTACAAAAAAGACTTCCTTTATCGAGATCTGCGGAGCTTATTTTACTTATATTTAAAAACAAAATGCCTGTGAAAAAAGTTTTTGCTTTTTATTTATATAATAATTAAAAACCTGCGTTTTACAGCAGAAATGTTCTTACTTATTACTTACTTATGACAAAGTAAAATTTCACTAAAATTATCACATTAGCGCACGTTAATTTTCTTCAGGGACGTGAAAATATTATTTGAAGTTGCGAAGCGATAAAAATATTCCGCTCCAATGCACGTTTAATTTAGTAATCAGCTGAATTGAGGCTCCAGTTGGTAGCCAGAAAGTGGTGTTAGTTGAAAGGTACGAATAACTATACACGTACAATAAACCATTGTAACGCAAAAGTAGCCCAACCCTCAAAAAATGCCAAAGATGATTAAAAACATAATTTCATAATTATTACGTAACATCGACACTCCATGAGAAAAATAGATCTATTGATAGCTTTATAAAGTCTGGCATAGTGAAGCACCTAATTTAACTCAAAAGCTAGCCAGCCTCAGCCGCATGAAAACTCACTAGATAATTTTGTCTAACCTAGCTATCACTTATTCCAACTATCCATGTATCAATTATTATCTGTATTTCATGCACAAGCACTTAAAATTTCTTTAACATAAAACAAAACATATAAACACACAATAGGAATACGAGATGATATAGATAAAATCTTCCAACCTTTTACTATGTTTCAATCGTTTTAAATTAACGCTATCAGTAAGTTTTATTAGACGCTAAAGAGATTGGTACGGTATCTTTGACCTCATGTTACTTTTGATGCAGTTATAATGTTATAAGTGTCATTGCGCGACGCAGCTTGATATAGGTTAAGGGTAGTTAGGGGCGTGCCTTGAGTTTTTAAAGGAAAAGAACAAAATTGTCACCACTGGCACCATTTTGAAAAAGCGACGAAGGAAATATTTCCTTTATTTGTAAAGATAGTCCTTGAGTGCAATAAATAACTTATAGAAGAAAAATAAAGTTACACTAAATCTTAAAAATGGATGTTCGACCACATGACAGCAGCTGAATCTATGTTGTCGAAACATCCAGTTTTAAAAATTACAGTGGTTTTATTTTTTCTCTTTAATCCCTGAGTGGTTTTTTGTTCTCATTAAAACGCGTAAATGGCACGAACTGGGGGACATTTGCAAAGACTATCTTATTTTTACGATTTTCATTACAATCTAAACCGAGTCATGCTCGTAACTTTGCTGTTTCAAAAAAAAGCCGAATTTTTCTTCAAAAGCATACCAGGCCAAATTTTTTCCGGTGCTTTAGGGGTCTGACTGATGGGGACTCTACAAACAGGGAAATTAACGAAGGAAAATACTTTTTTATAGTCTATAGGTCCCCGCAAATTCATTACGGGTCCTGACAGGATTGTATTTTGGGCACACAAAAGTTTTCTTTAAAAACTCCTGCTTTAGCCTAACGTAACCAACTCACAATTCCCCGAGGCAAGTTTTGGAGCATTTTGCCGGAGTTAAATTTTCATCTCGGAATAGTAGTTGAGCGGACTCAAGCCGAGCCGTGGTGAAGGAATAGCATCCAACGTACCACGCGCTAGGTGTCGCATCTGCAATAAGAAAGAAAGTTGAAACAGAGCAAGCGTCAGTTTGAATCTATCCTGCCGTTAGAAGATGAAAGTGCTGTGATTTTTTTGTCAGCGACGTGGCCAAGCGGTACCGCGCGCGGCTGACAGATCCTACGTGACGGGTTCGATTCGCGGCTGGAGCCGATCGCATTTAACATATAACGGGTGGTTACTGAGTCAAAGAGCGCAAACTCATTTCGCACTCTCGCTTAATTACTGTTAAATTTTCCGTTCAATATACTGTAATTTGAAAATAACCTTAGTTACTTTGTATTTAGTTGCATATTTATCCTCCTTATACGAAAAAGCAATTAATGAGCTGTACGAGCTCGCTAAGGAGTTGCCATCCAACTGTCTACCTCACCAAGATGGGCGAATCCCGCTAAGTGCTTTTCCCAACGGCACAACAAGTAAACTTGTCAGTTTGTTCTTCACACTCTCCATTTAATGCTGAACGTCAAGCAGGAAGCTGTGAATATCAATTTTTAAGTTGTTGGTTTGACCCGACTCGGAATCAAACCAAGCAAGAGCTTATTTAAGGAGACATTGTGCCATGCCCCCCTCCCTATTTTCGACTCGGCCTTTTAGTAAAAAAGAACAAAACTATTGGTGCCAAGTAACTGACATATGCCAGACTCTTTTAATGGTTTCTGTAGCTTATGGCCAGGGGCGGATTCTGGGGGTAGGATGAAAGGTATGCATTCTCCCACCAGCCACTTTCAAAAATGTTTTTCAAGTATACAATTTTTCTATAATCTCGAACTCCTTCGATAGCAATAAGTCTTGCGCCTTAAGCACGTATACTAATCAAAATTGAGCGAACAAAATGCATCATATTTGGTAAAACACTCAGAAGTAGGGCCAAACAATTTAAACAAAATTTGCCTGAAAATTATTCAAACAGCACCAAAATAGCCATTACAGCAAGTGAATTTTCAAAAAATGTTCGGGGGATCATGCCCTCGGACCTCTCTAGAGCTTTTTTTGTTTCTCGATCAGCTTCAACTTTGTTTGACCGAAAAAAAATACACTTGAAAAATGTGGAAATTATGTGCCTTCCCCCCTTTAAAATTTCTCGATACGCCACTGAAGCCCACGTCTACAGCTCCCGAGGCGGACGCTTTTACCACTATAGGCCATCTGTGCTGTTGAATATTTTATAGAACTTACGCCCCACTTTTTTGACTGCGACTTCCACAATGCTACTTATTCTTGTTGACAAACTTTATTAATATGCAAATCACACTGATTGCTGAAATTTCTTAATTCTCCTGTCCGTCCACAATCCACATGTCCAATTTAAGTGGGACATAAAGCCGGCCCACTGGTTTTCTGATTCATGATCAAATATTTGATGTCAAACCAAATCATCATTATACTCGCCGTATTACGCCCAAGCGTGTAACGAGTGGAGGGGCCACCTCCGCGACTTAGCGCCTGGGCAACACAGCTCTGCAGAAACGTCGCAACGGTGGCGAGCCGTTAGCGACCCTGTACCAATTTGACCGGCCCGGTAATCGAATCCCAGACCTCCCGCACCGACAGCGTGCGCTTAGCAACTGAGCTAACCGGTCGGTTAAAAATTTGTTTGATGCCATAATCACTGTTTTTAATTAAAAAAGTGATTATGACATAAAGCATTTAATTTTAATGCAGAAAGTCGGTGGACTTTTGGCCAACTCAAGTTGGCATGTGGACAGGCCAATCGTTTTTTAGAAGTTTCTGGTTTGCTATATAATTACATGGCACTTGGTGCATGGTGAAGTAACAACAAAAGAAATAAAAAACGTCTCCTAGACATAGACACGTTTCCGTCGGTGTGATTGGAGCTTTAGATTTACATTAAGAACATTGATTTTATTCAGACTCTTTTAAAATTGGTTCATTAGGAGCCCTTTCACACGGGCCACCACAGTTGCGCGACTTCGAAAAAGTGAAGACGCGCGACCAGACCATTGCATGGCTTTAAATGGAACTTTTCACGCAAGGTCGTGGTCGCGACTTTGGTCGCGCGACGGAAATTTTGGTCGCGTGATCACGCGACTTGTGGGCGACTAGTTTGGACGCGCAACGATAGCATTGAATGTCAATGAATGAAACACTTCACATGCTCGTGTAATAAAGACGAGCGTCTTCAAAAATGTCTTTAAAAAAGTGAAGACGCGCGACAGTGACCTTCCGTGTGAAAGGGCCCTAATCAAAGCGTTTTTAGAACATGCACTCATGGGAAGAACGCGAGCCAACTTTATGCGTATTCTGAAGCAAGGTCGAAGATTAGCCATTCTCGACTTGCAAAATGTCAAATAAAATCAAAAATCAAGTTTTCATTACACTCGCAGAGCTACGCCGAAGCGTATAAGGAGTGGCCGGGCGCACTCCGCAGCTGCATAGCGCTTGGGCAACGCAGAATCATCGCAGCGGTGGCGAGCCGTTGGCGACAGTGACCGATTTGGTCAGCCAGGAAATCGAACCCAAGACCTTCCGCGCCGATAGCGATGTTTTTAGCAACTATGTTAAACCTTCTGAAAAGCTTGGAAGTGTTTTTACACTGTACAAGATTTTTTTGATCTAAAGCAGGGGTCGGCAACTCCTGGCACGCGTGCCAAAAGTGGTTCGCCGGAAGGTTTGGCATGGCACGCGAAGCGATTCTATGCGCAAGTAAACTTTAAGTTCTTAAGATTTAACAAATTTATTTTTGAATCTATGAGCGATTTTCAGTGTTGTTGGTTCAAAAGTTACTCAATTATAGGGCAACCGTCTGACACAAGTTTCTATCTTAACACTATCAAAAAATGGCACGCTGCGCTCAAAAGGTTGCCGACCCCTGATCTAAAGCAAGAGGATTTATGCATGGAATAAGCCTCGCAGTGTATAGCTTTCCAACGCAAGCAGTTGGTTTTGTTTCCTATGAATACACCGCACGTGGTTTCTCTAATACTTCAATTTGCTCTATTTGCTTAGGATAAACTGGGTTCAAAACCCTGGCGAGACATTTCTATGATCTCAACAACAGGGATCTACAGATATTGGCTTAGCGCTTAGCACTATGAGATATCTGGAAAAGGACGCTTAGAAATTCCAATGTTTTTAAATTTATAGTATTAGGCTTGGAGCTATATTCCGTTTCGAGATTTTACCTGGTAAATGCCACTAAATTAACTAATGTTTATTTTTAATATGAAACACCATCTTTTCTCAAGCAAATATCAGAGAATGGATATGGACTATTTTTTTCTGAAAAGAACCTGATTTGTTGTTAGACTCGATGTGTTTTTTTTATAATTATAAAAAACCGATTTTCTATAATTGCCTAGGGGACCAAACTGGTTGTTGAATAAGCTATATAAAACCAAATTCAACCCTTAATTGCTCGATCGTGCATTCCTTATTTTACTATCAAACTTACTTGACAAAAAATAGCCTACCAAAAGCCCATTGCATCATGGCACGAAAACTGAATATGCCTAAAAATAGCAATTTTTTCGTCGATGATCGTTTATCATTCAGTGGTCATTATCAGCTATGTAGGCTTATGAGCAATTAAGCACTGTAGCCGTGGTTTCATCGGTGCGCTACATTTAGCCTGTTTCACTCAAAACGTGGGCTTTCTAAACGTGGGCCGAGTTCACAATGGGCTTTTTCAGCCCACTTTTTCCAAAGCCATTGCTTACTAAGACCAGCTCCTTACTTGCGTCTATAAGAAAGCTCACGATTTTGCTGAAAATAGCCTCTATACAGCTTCGATCCACCTGAATATAGAACAAAGCCCGCGGGTCAAAAGCCCACGAATTTTGGACATGGAAACAGGCTAATTGAGATCGAAACTTCAGAATAGCGCTACATCTTAAAATAAGCCGAACTCCAACATAGTCATAAAATTTTATACATCGACAAAATGTTAACCTGTCAAGGTGAAGAGCATGCAGAACACATGAAGTAGTAATCCAACCTCAAAATGCATTATCTTCTGTTACATTTCTAGAAACCCTCTCTCGGGTTCACTGTCTTGAGAGACCCACAAACAGACGTTGGGAAATCATTTAATACAAAGTTCGCTTCTTCAAAATTTTTTGCTAGCTTATGCGTGTCTGCAACCGGCTGAATTGTAGAATAAGTTCTTTACTTCGGAATTTGACTTTGTCGTAGCTTTTATCGTTCTGTTGCTCATAAGCACCAAGCTGGTTTAGAAGTTGACAGCCAACCTATTAGACGCTAGAAGGTGGGGATCAAAATCCGTGCGGGGCTTTTTAACGACGCAGCTAGCGGACTTGCCGGCTTGTCTTCCCCTTATGCTAGTGTTAAACGTCAAGCAAGGAAGCTGTGAACACCAAATTTAATATCATTGGTTTGGCCGCACTCGGAGTCGAACCCAAAATCTATAGCTCCAAAAACAACCTCATCCACTCAGCTATTTGAACGCTGATCCTCTTTATCCACTCGTGTTCAGGCTAATTGCGGTACATCTGTGTTTAGGCCAATTGCGGTACATGTTTTTTATGATTCTTGAAAGCAGGAAAGCGATTTTATCAAATTTACTTTTTCACATCATTCTAACGACACATTAGTAGTAGTAACTTTAAACTGAGGCTCAAAATTGCTAAGGTTCTTACCACCTTTCCACCAAATAGTTTTTACGACTACGCACTGTAACTACTTGATTGCTTGCTCCACTGTGTGATGACAAACGATGACTTTTAACTAACTTAAAACTAAACACTTTTACTAACAGTTAAAGTGTTAAATGTGTGACTGAAAAGCTTTTGTTGCTTTGCTGAACATGACTAGTCTTAGGCAAAAATTAGCTTTTGAACAATTTTAAGAGATGGTCCGATTAATCTGACGTTACAGTATTACGCAGAAGACAAATTTTCAGATCTTAATTTTATTTTCTTGCTATACGAAGCACTTTTCGTGTGGAAGAAGCCAGACTTGCTCGTGAGGCTGCTTGTCTCGATGACCCAAAGGTCTTTCTTTGCAGCTTCTGCTGTTTTTACTATTTTTTTATTGTGTAATTAGCGAACTTTAGCGTAAATTTATAACAGTAGTTTTCAAGTTTCTCAGTAAGATTTCGCTTAAGCTGAAATAATCTTGAAGGTTTTGTTCAAGAATGAAGCAACGAAGCTTTGGGGGAAATTGAACCCATGAATTTCTATCATAACCTTTGTAAAAAAGCTCCATCAAAACATCGTATAAATTGCAATGCTTTCATGAAGATAGCTAAAAAAATTTTGAGGTTTTTCTTGAAAACCATCTGGTATTGTTACATAACATGCTTATAGCAACAAACGATCACAAGATAGTAAACTATCTGGGTGCTCTTTTGCTGGTATCGAACCAGGATCGTTACTTATCAGCTCAGCAATTAGGCTTGAAAGTAACAAAACAGCGCAGAGCCAGATGAATCTTTGGACAATGGACATTCTCCTAATCCAATACCGTTTGTTTAGGGGTACTGTGAATTAAATTTGATTTCAGGTCATTTTACACTAGGCTACGTAATATTGCATGAACTCTAGGTTTCTTAATTCACGCTGTCACGAAAACGGTGCGTAAAGTTGTTAAAATACTTGTTTTAGGGGAGTGGAAGAAGGGCGCCCCAATTGTTTCACTCTGAATCCGCTAATGTCTGAACCTCAACCATTTTACCCAGTAAGCTATCCGGTTGTATTTGGTGCAATAAGTACACCCCATTCCGTGCACAGACTACAAATTAAAGGGGGCCTAAACCTTCGTTTTTGACTTTTGCTCAAAAAATTGTACAATTTTTTCTCCTTCACACGAAAAAATTTCGACCTCGAAATCATCGCAGTTTTGTATAGATACATGCATTTTTTCTTTTCAATTTTTCTCTTGTTTTGATCCGTTTTTTCTCCTAGTCCCATTTTTCTCTAAATCCGTTCCACAATTGGGCTGATCGCGAGTTTCACTACACTCTGCCGCGGTTTTGACTTCGTCGCATTAAGTTTATAGTTTACGCTATAGGCATGCGGTAGCCTAAGGAACTGCGGTACAACGCGAAACAGCATCTTGGATTGCTTCAATACTTTGGTAGGGACCCAACATCGATTATTCAGGGGGAGATCATTATTCTTACAGGCCTATATACGGTAGTTGTGTTGAAGCATTTCAATATTCTGCTGGATCTTTTAGAGGTTTTGAACACTCCAAAGACTAGGCATACCGATACTCTGCTTATTTTAACAACCTCAAGAATAAGCAAACAAATAGGAAAAATAAATTTTCGGCGAAGAGGTAGTTTTACTAAACCAAATTGCAGCAAAATCCTGCAGACTTAGTATCGATAACATTTTATTGGAAATTTTGAACGTTTTCGACCATAGCTTTTGATCCTCTTCAGAATAACAAATTTTTAACTACATTTTAAGAATAAATTAATGAAATGGTAGTATTTAAAAAAATCTAGTAAATTTTAGCATTACTAACAATTAACACATTATTGCCTAACATTAATTCATATACAGTACAAATCTTGTACAAATAAAATGACGTAGTAATAAATGAAACATACTACAATATTATCTAAAATACGAAATAACATAAAAGCTATACCGAGTTTAAATACACGTGCTAAAATAGATTTAACAGAAAAGATGACCCCCCTGCGTACAAAGTTACAGACTTTTTTCTAAGTTTTAACAAATTTACTAACAACACGTCGAGCAACTATGAAAAGAATTATATGTTTACAATCGGCTTACCGTATTTCGGAAAACCTTTCCACCAATTTGCGAGAAAGCTCAGTAACTTTGTTAAAATGAAGTTTGATGTGGATATTAACGTGTATTATGTAACTTTAAAAGTTGGATCGTATTTTCAGTTAAAGTGTGTTACTCCTGTTGAATTGGTATCAAATGCAGTGCATAAATTTTTTTGTTCGTGTGATACGAATATGTCGTACATTGGTATGACAACACGACATTTAGGTACCAGAATACAAGAGCACCTCCAACCTAAGGGAAAATCAGCAATACGAGACCACATAGATGATTGCCAATTGCGTAACCAAGCCAACATAAATACTGACAATTTTTAAGTAATTAGTACGTGCAACACAGAATACAACACCAAAATTCAAGAAGCTCTTTTAATACGAAAACACGATCCTAAGCTGAATACACAGTTGTACGCAGGGGGGTCATCTTCTCTGTTAAATCTATTTTAGCACGTGTATTTAAACTCGGTATAGCTTTTATGTTATTTCGTATTTTAGTTAATATTGTAGTACGTTTCATTTAATACTACGTCGTTTCATCTGTGCAAGATTTGTACTGTATATGAATTAATGTTAGGCAATAATGTGTTAATTGTTAGTACTGCTAAAATTTACTTGATTTTTTAAATACTACCATTTCATTAGTTTATTCTTAAAATGTAGTTAAAAATTTGTTATTCTGAAGAGGATCAAAAGCTATGGTCGAAAACGTTCAAAATTTCCAATAAAATGTTATCGATACAAGGTCTGCTAGCTGTTGCTGCAATTTGGTTTAGTAAAATAGGAAACAGTAGCTGACTGGGTAGTCTAGGCCTAGAGACGTCAGAAACATTTTGGTTATAGCGGCAGATCAGCCTAGTGACAGAACACCACTAGGGGCTTGTTAAGATCACACCGCTGACGGAATTTTTGATCGATTTCATCAAACTTCTGCGCTCAAGATTAGGGTTCAGTAGGGGAATAGATATTAGGCTTGTAACGAGCAGTGCAACAGCATATCTGATTCCAACGCTACGTTTACTTTAACCAAAAAAATGCCTTACTCGAACGGTACCTTATTCAAATAGAATCACGTTAATCACACCAATAACAAATAACTTAACAGATAACATTGAAACACCTGCTTGCTATTACAGAAAGGGTTTGAGATCATAAATCACGGAGGTCTTATGGACCATGTTAGCTGTTCGGCCTTCAGTTTATGACTGAGAAGGCGTACTCATAAAATATCATTTATGGATTTGTAACCCGCAAAGCAGGCGGATAACGACAGTAATGCAGGCGGAAAGAAACAGTGGGAATTAAGCCAGAGGAAGCTAGTTATGACTGCAAAATATAAATTCAGTGTGAGAAAATATATATGATGTTATTGCAGTCACTACACTCTTTCCCTGTTAAGAGAAAAAAAATATTTCACAGCCGAAACTTAATTTGATTAACCAAGGCAAGTCACTAGGTGATATTGGAATGAAAATGTGTGCTTAAGTTATGACATCGTGTCCGATATGAAGATGGAATTGAATGATCGCTGTGTCCCGGATGAAAAGTCTTGATTTGAGTAATTTAGTGAACTCATTGGTTGATGACGATAGCAATTATGAATAGGTTGATTGCAGAAAGCGAAATAGCACAGAAACAGTAGAGTAAGCGCAAAAAGGAAATTAATAATTTTTGAAAAAGTCGGTTGGTTGAGTCTTGCATGTTGAATAATTGTCCAGGTCATGTCCTTTGCATCACCACAGAGTCGGTTTGACAGTGATGCTCATTGGTGTCATCTATCATGACGCTTCGTATCGTTGGTTTCATTGTTGTGCTTCAATATGCTATTGATTGCTTCCGGTTGTAAACGCTGTGACTAGGACAAAAGTTCACTTTCATTTTTTCTTGTGACTATTGGCACGGTTGTAGACTTGTGTATGGTGGGGTGCGTGAAATGTGCTGTGACATTGCCGTTAATTTAGAACTGCAAAAAAAGCAACAAAATAATCGCTGGTTGATGAAGTAGGCTCCAAAAAATTTTTTTTTTACTTCGCAAAATTTTCGGAAAATTTTTCTTCTAATAAAAAACAATGCCGTAACTCAATTTTCCACGGAAAAAAAAAAACTGAAGGACAAGACAAAAGGATATTTTAAAAATTCACTTAGCATCTAAACGTTAACACAAGAATATAATTAATACATTTATTCAGTATTATATCACTTTTTACAACGTTAGGCTATGTGTATTGAAGCGTAATTTTCGGTATTAATTTGTTACAATGATATGAAACAATAGTATTATTTTCTATAATATGACACTATCGTATCATTGTCAACTGCAAATTTAGCGTAATAAAAAAATCTATCGCAAAGTTTAACAAAAAAAAAAATCACAATAATCAAAGTAGTTCGACTGAAATTTGCGTATGCGACAATCAGCGACGCTATTTCTTAAAAGAAAGAATGCAAGAAAAAAGTTTTAAGTAAAAAGTTGTTATATTTTTGTGGAAAAGACAAAAAAATGTAGCATTAAAAAGAATTCTTGTAATATTAAAGATTTTTCTTTCGAAAACGACCATTAATTCTGTTCTGCATTTCGCAGTACTAAAGCTTTCTTAGCTTTAAACTTTGCTTGCGCTTAGGACGTCTTGCGTGGCTATTCAAAAAAATGAAAAAGAAATCGAATGCAAGTCAAGTCTGAACTTGCAAACGGAAATTCAAGCCAGGGTACTCTTTATATTTTTCTTATTTCGTCTTTATTTTTGATTTCGGCCGTAAACATCCATGTAAAAACTCACCAAGGGATACATTTATTGAAAGCATGAAGTTGGCCTTATGCATTTTACCAACTTTGAAGTAGCCTCAACTAACCCATGATGGGTGGCCAATTGATTTGGAAAAAAAATCTTACTTAGGTAACTAATACAGACAAAACTGTTCAGTATCACCAGTTGCACAAAAAAAAAATAGTGCAAAAACTGAATTAAAATTTGTCGATTTCCATAAGCAGAAAAGGCATGTTCTTTTTTTTTTTGTGTGTGTGTACTGAAGGATAGTAAAGAAAAAAAACGCTGCTATAAATAGCGATTTTTTGGAAAAAAAAACACAAATCTAACCAGGAACGTGCAATACTTAACGCTTAAAAATTATGTTTGATCCACATTGCATTAGGGAAAGTTGATCAATCCATTCGTGCAAGCAAGTGATTGACTCAAGCTCATACATGAAATTTATATAAAGTATGCCGTCTGGCAAAAAATTTCTGCGCTGGACGTGCACCTTTTTCTAAGGGTTAACAATCCCAGGGAAGTTGATTCGAGTAGCTATGTAGTGACTGCAATATCATCGTCAAAGTTCGTTTTTTTTTCCGATATCATTTTGGACTATCAAGAATTTTTTCATCAAGAAATAACAGGTTATGCACTTTTATATTGAGGAAAAATAACTTGTAGACTAAATCATAACGTGCATCCCAACAAACTTTTCTTACCTGTTATTTCCTAATAAATAACTTAGTTGATCAACCTTTCAATGAAAAGCAGATTTGCTTCGGCTTGTGCTAGAAATTTATTACTTTCACTACTCGACACATGGACATACTTTCAGTGCGAGTTTCAAAAGAGCAGGTGAAAACTCTTCTGTTTTCTAGTTATTCAGCACTGCAGGAAAAGCAACAACGAATTCTTCTCGGAATATTTGATTCGTTTAAAGACCAAGTTCGGTCAACGCTATATCTCACTTTCTGCTCTAATCACAGATTTTCTACGGCACCAATTGTTAGAGTTATAGGTGGCGCAAGTGGGGGGGGGGGGGGAGGGGGGCTGGCCTACACTTTTTTTCAGATAGGGACCTTTGGAGAGAAGGCGTAATTTACGCGTTTATTTCTACAATCATACCTTTGCATAATTGTAGCGATCGCCGAGTTGGATTATGATTGATTCGGCCGCATTTATATTACTTCGGCCACTGATTTCACATTTTGCCCTGAGAGGCTATACTCCTTGTACGATGTGGAATGATTCGCTTTATCCTTTGATTAACTGCACTTGAATTTTGCTCTCCGCGGATAGAAATTCTTTTCGTCTGCGACTAGCTTCGACTCCGCGTTGCTGGGCAACTTTTCATTTGCCGGTAAAGCGATGGTGCTAGTTCTGCTTCACGATTGATTGTGATAGATAACTCTGCCGGCCACGTGCGTTGAGATTTGTAGTTTTGAGTGTGATACCAGGCTAGCTGAGACCCTTAAGGTCGTAGGCAGTTGTGTTATTTTAGTGCAGTCTGTGTCTGAGCTGAGTTGGTTATTTGCTAGACTACTGTAATTGTTATTTCTTTGTTAAACTTATACAGCATATCAGATTGTAACACCAAACTAAATCACCAAACTAGATATATAGTAAGATTAATGCGATTGTGTTTTGTCCAGAGTGGGGATTTCTATATGTTCTTCACTGCTATCGACTTTTTGGCTTGATCTTCAATAAATCGCATTTCGTTTGGTTACCTCTTGGTTGGACGTGCGCATTTCCCAGTGCCTCGAGGGAAGTTACTACAACCTAGTAGTCAAGTTATTCAAATAGGATCAGGGCTGCGTGGGACTAGTGGTAAAACTACGCTAGTGCATAATCACAATCCGCTTACAATAATTGTATTTGAAACTTGATAGACCTACCATCGATATTGAAAGCTAGGAAAAAACATAAATCCAGAGATGTTTTCTTTAAGATTTTGTTTGTAGGGTGGGGGGGGGGGGAGAGAAAAAGTGTAACCTTCTTATAGCAAAAAAAAAAGTTGCGGCTTGTAAAAGTCAAATTGAAAATTTTAGCATATAAAAAGCGATTGGTATATCTATATAGCATCGATTGGTATATCTATATAGCATCTAACTATCGACTGGTATATCTATTGGTATATCTATATAGCATTGGCGATTGGTATATCTATATAGCATCTAAGGTATATCTATATCTATATAGCTAGATATATCTATATTGCGATTGGTATTATCTATATAGCATCTATATCTATATCTATTTATATAGCATTGGTATTGGTATTGGATATCTATTCCCCAACGATTGATATGATTGGTATATCTATATATCTATATAGCATCAAAGCCAAGGGTTTTCAACTTCTCAACCGTGGCCCTTGGTCCCCCAAAGGGACCACAGAGCACAGAGTGTTCTCTTGCGAGCAACGATGGTAGGAATCATTAACGAATTATAACAGACCGGGAAATTTAAACTTACACATTATAGAGGCCATGGTCTTTTAGAGGTGCAGTCAAGGTGCCACGGCCCAGAAAAGATTGAGAATCACTGCATTAGCGCGAGTTTTATGATTATCCAACAAAACTTCAACTTTTATCTATGTGGTCGTAAACTTTTGCACACGACTGCAATACTTTCTCCGTAAAGAAACAGGCATATAAGAGCACTTGCAGTAGTGGAGGCCGCAGTACACAGGTGGCTTATGTTATAGTGAGAAGACGAAGAATCAAAGAGGTAGTGGATACAAAGGTTGTTGTTGGGGAATGTGAAGCGACACAGCACAGAATGGTAGTTAGCATAATGATTGTTTGCATTAAATGAAGAAGAGCGTCAAAAGCAGTGAGGAAAATAAAATGGTGGAAGCTGAAAGAACCAAATGTGAAAAGCAAATTCAAAACGGAAGTGATACAAAACGGAATACTCGTAGGACAACAAGACTGGCCAAAAGTAGCCGGCAAGATATAGAGTATTGCAAGAATGGAACTTGGTGAAACATCGGGAAAGCCTAACACTTCAAATATACGGGAGACGTGACGGTGGAATCAGAAAGTCTTGGAGAAGTTGAAAAATAGGAGAAAAGCTAAAAAAGTATGGGATACCACCAGAGATGACGTGTGCAAGTTGGCTTTTGAGACTTCGAGAAAAGAAGCTAAAAAGGAAGTGACAAAAGCAATGAACAAGGAGTACGAAAAACAAAAGATTGGAAACAAGGGATGGGCAGAACGAATTGTTCAAGACAGCAAAGCAAAGAGACAGACAAAGCAAGAATGTACACCAAGTGGGAGTAATCAAAAGTAGGCAAATAATGGAGAGATTTTGGTGGAAGAAAGAAAAGTGAAACACAGATGGAAGGAGTATTTTTAAAAGTAACTTAACCAAGAAAACCCTGGAGAAAGAAGGAAAATAAGAAAGAGAGGAACGTTGGTAATATTTGCGAAGAAGAAATTAGAAATGAGTTAAGGAAGATGAAGAAGGGAAAAGCTGAAGGTCCTGACGACATTCCAGTGGAAGTGTGCACAGCTCTAGGGACTGATGGTGTGCAGTTTTTTGCAAACTTGTTCAACAGACTCTTGCGAGAAAAGAAGATGCCAAAGAAATGGAAGAGGAGCGTGCTGAACAACTGAACAACAGTTTGGGTTCATGCCAGAAAGAAGTACTACTGCGGCAATTTTTGTTTGAGGATGCTGATGGAAAAATAGAATGAAAGCCGAAAGGCAGTTCATCGTGTCTTCATTGCTTTGGAGAAAACATATGATAGAATACCTAGAAAAGAAATGTGGCAATGCTTGCGGTTAGCTGAAACATCGGAGTGTAACGTAAGGAAAACCAAGGATATGTATGATGGAGCGGCAAAAATCGCAAGATGTGCAGCAGGACTGACAGAGGAATTTGAGGTAGGGGTTGGACTTCACCAAGGCTCAGCTCTTAGCCCATTTCTTTTTGCCATCATTATAGACAAACTGACAGAGTACATCAGGAAGGAAGCGTCATAGGATATGATGTTTGCAGATGATATTGTACTGTCCAGACAGAATCATAGAGAGCTAGGGGAGGACCTTAAGATTTGGAGACATGCATTGGAGAGAAGAGACCTGAAAGTGAGCCGGAGCAAGACTGAATAGTTAATAGTAGGAAGTGCAGATATTGGAGAAGACGTGAAATTGAAAGGGGATGTAGTAAAGAGAGTGAAAAACTTTAAATATCTTGGTTCAACAGTTAGTAGAGATGGAAAATGTGAGGAAGAAGCAAGGAGAGGGATCCAACCAGGTTGGATGAACTGGAAGAAGGTTTCTGGAACTGTGTGTGGCAGAAAGTTGTCAGCAAAGATCAGAGGTAAAATGTACCGAAGTGTTATTAGACCGGCCATGCTTTATGAAGTGGAAACTGCGGCAACGACCGAAAAACAGCTGGGAAAGAAGAAACAAGGCAGTGTTAAAAATGGTGAGATGGGCATTGGGTGTTACTAGAAAGGACAAGAAAAAGAACGAGTATGTGAGAGGGACGGCAAAAATTGCAAAGCTGGAAGACAAACTTCGGGGTATAAGGTTGCGTTGGTATGGACACGTGAAGAGGAGAGAAAAAGGTTACGTTGGGAAAAGAATGGCAAAGATGGCAATACCTAGTAAAAGAAGTAGAGGAAGGCCAAAGAGAAGGTGGATGGATTTGGTGAGAGAAGACATGGAAATAGTTGGAGCAAGGGAGGGAAACGAAGTTGACCGAGTTTTATGGAGAAGGCTCTCGCGCTGTGGCGACCCCGAATAGGTAAAAGCCGAACGAAGAAGAAGAAAGGAAGTGGTCAATACGGGTTTTCAGTTTACTTGCCGGTTCGGTTCGACGCTCTGGTTTCAATGCTCACTATGTCATGGAGATGGCAGTTATTCAGACCTACGCAATTAAAAGGACAACAGACTGTGTGTTTTAAACCTAATGTGTAGACGAGTACTCTTTCACGATTATTGCTGTGAAGGTGATACGTCATAATTGGTAGTTACTGCTCGTCTTTAGGAAAAATACCAACCTTTATTTCGTCCAACTTCGACTTTTGTATCATGGTACATTTCCATTCTAACTCTGCCTTCAGAGTTGGTACTGGTATGCTTATCGCAGCAACGTTAGGAATATACAGTGAAATGCAGGCGACGTTAAGCATGATGACTTCCTTCGTATCGATAACGTCATTCTTGGGCTCGGTGCGTCATTTCCACCCTACTATTTTTCAATACGCTCACGCGCTTCCTTGCACGCATTTCTTTGTTTGTTCTACAGCAGGGATAGCGAATCCAGGGCCGAAACTAGGCAATGCGGCCCCCCCCCCCCGAAATCATCTTTCGGGGCCCCCTAAAATTTTTTTCTTGGATGGTGATGCAAAAGAGTGAGCCCCGAAGAGGCGATGCCAAGCTAGGGGGGTCTGGTGGCATGCCCCCCCAGAAAATTTTGCGTAATTCGACCTTATTTTGGAGGCTTTTTGAGCCTTTAAAATTCCTCAGTTTTAACAAGGTTTAGTAGTCTGTTTTAACTAAGTCCCTTCTAAACCCACTAAAATAATGCTGCAAGCAAACTCTACTCTAACATTTCGCTACCTATGCCAAGAAAAAACGTTTTTAAGGCTTATTTTTGCGCCTTTCACTTGAGAATGAGAGGCCCTTGGCATAAACGGATCCAGAAAGTTTTGGTGGGGGGTGTGTGATTTTAAATTAGGTTGAATGTTAACTAAATATAAAGACGTTTAGACCCGGAAACGAGCGTAAATAAGTCCTTTCAAAATGTTTCATGTCAGGGACGTATTCAGAATAATTTTCAGAGAGAGGGCACCAAATTTCGTCACTTTTTCAAGCGCTATTTTTTCCCGGTAGAGTTATTTCAAGCAACTTAAGTAACAAAAACGACTTTAAAAGGGACCGGGGGCATGCTACCCAGAAAAATTTTTGAAAATTTGCATACTGTAATGGTCATTTTAGCGCTTTTCGAACAATTCTCAGGCAAAGTTTGTACATATCTTTGCCCCTAACTTTGAGTGCTTTATCAAATATGATGCATTTTGTAAGCACAATTTCGATTATGCGTGCTTAAGGCGACTAAGGTTTATTGTTATGAACAGGGGTGCAAATCTATGTTGAGCATTGGGGGAGATGATTTAGCAAATTCGACCATTTTTAGATATTGGGGGGGATGATTTAGCAAAATTAACACGTCTGCAGATGTCCAATTTTTTGCCCACTATGAAGTGAAGACCAAAAAAAAAGGTCATAACGTTCCCAGATGCCAATTTTTTTACCCAAAATGAAGTGAAGGCCAAAAAAAGGTCATCACCTGCGCTGACGCCCAGCTTTGGGACATCAAAATATTGGGGGCGATGCTGCCGGATTATTGGGGGGGATACATCCCTCCATCGATTTGCACCCATGGTTATAAGAGGTTCGAAATTATGGAAAAACTTTATTTATCCAAAGCATTGTTGAAAATGGCTAGTGGGGGATGCATTCCCCACATCCCTTCCCTGGATCCGCCCCTGGCCCTTGGTATGCTACTAAACGTTTGTTTCCTAGTTTTGCGACTGCTATTTTTCGAAAAAATTTGCAGGGGCCCCCAAGGCCAAAAGCATAAATATGATATGGGGGCCCCACATTGCGCGAGTTAGGACAAAAAATATATTGAATCTTAGAATAGGTTTATTTAAGGCACCTTTATCATACGTTGATTAAACAGTACTACGTACTGACTATTTACGGGGCCCCCTTTTTGTGCGGCCCCCTCCGGTTGGGGGGTTCGGGGGGCGCTAGTTTCGGCACTGGGCGAACCTTTTTGAATGGTGGGTCAAATTTAAGGTCGTAGACCGAAAAAAGAAAAAACGTGGATCACGGATGTAATAATATTAACGAGGGGCTTGAACCAAGTTCTGCCGAAACATGTGCAAAAAGCAGAAAAAATTTTTTCTGACCTCAGAAATACCCAGCCTCCCCTCTTCAATGCCACAGTATAGAAAAATAAGCTTTTCTTCACTGCGTTAATGTTCGTTACCTTTTTTTTTTGTAAAATTTTCCAAATTTCAAGTGGGTCACTGAAATGTGCAAGGGGGTCACTTAGTGACCCGCGGGTCAGTAGTTCGCCGTCCCTCTTCAACATCGTAATTACTAGGGCCCGCTAAAGTCAATAAAGTCAAAATTTTTTCAGGACCTTGTTACATGATCAAATGTGTACTAACGTTCGTTTCAGGTGTTCAGGAGTCTGTTTTGGTAGATTTTATAAGTCAAAATAAAGTCAAAATTTTGTATAAAGTCAAAATTTGTCAAAATTGTCTTTTTCAAAAATTTCCTTACAAAAACGAACAAATTTGTATTTTTTAAATGTTTTTTTTAATTTTTGAGCTGCTATTAAAATTTTATGCGCAGTTATGATTTTAAACTTTTGAAATAGTTGCAATATTTGCACTATCGTCACAATAATGTGTGCGGTAATTGAGAAGGAAATAGTACTTAATATGCATGAAACGTCATTGTTGATGCATAAATACATCATTGTTAGACAATTAATCTAATCCTATAAAATCCTTGCGCTCTTTACACTTGGTCTTTTAAGTTGTAGCTTGCAAAGCAAAGAATGCCAAAACAAGCCAAATCTTCTGTAGTGAAAGTTAGGCAAACTTGCCAGGAATATCCGGATGAGTTTTCGGCAACTCCTGCTGGCGACTTGCGATGCAACCTTTGCGACGTGTTAGTCAAATGCGACAAAAAGTTTTTTGTGGAAAGCCACCGAAAAAGTAAGCAACACCAAGGAAAATTGGAGACAAAGAGCAAATCTCAAAGCAAGCAAACCTTTTTACATTTCGATCAAGTAAACTTCAAGGAACAGGTTGTTTCTTCATTCTTAGCTGCAGATATCCCACTTCATAAACTGAACCATCCTTCTTTAAAGTCTCTGTTTGCTAGAATGGGAAAAGTATTACCTTCGGAGACTGCTGCCCGGGCATGTGTTGCTAAATTGGCATCCCAAAAAGAGGAACAAATTCAAGAATTACTTCGTGACAAAAAAATTTTTTTGATTGTGGATGAAGCAGAGGTTGCTAAACAAAAGTATATTAGTGTGCTTATGGGCAGTTTAGATGCTCCAAATCAGACATTCCTCGTTAATTGCCATCCACTTGACAGCGGTCGCAATGTTAATAGCAGTATTATTCTGCGCACTGTGGCTGCACAATAACCAAAGCACACGGACTGCTGAAGAATATACAATTCGATGATGATCCTTGCGCAGTTAATGACTACAATAACAAACGACTATCCAACTCTCATTTAGAAACAATAATAAACTCTACCTACTTGACAATTGACCCAACAAGCTACGCACTATTGTAAAAAGCCCAGCCAACCTCGGCTGCTGTTGAGAGGTCGTTTTCTGTGCTCAATAAATTACTGAGAAAAGACAGAAATTTTGATGTTAAGAACGTAAAAAAATGTATGATGCTGTATTACAATAAAACGTCCTTGTAATTATACTGCGTAGCTTTCGTTAGAAAAATCATAGACATACTGTTAGTGTACAGTACAGTTGCGATAGCAACGCAATTTTTGTATTACACACTAATTGATACCGGTACACACAATGGCTCGTTATCCTAGGTTTTAACGTCATGCGTCGCTTTGTTGCATTAGCTTCAACACTGAGTAATTGAGAAAATGTTCGAAGTAGGCTACCTGTTTCTTTAAAAATTATGTAAATTGCAGATTATAAAACATATTTAATTAATAAAGTGCAACAAGACATAAATAATACGCGGAAGCGGTTAAGTCAAAATTTTGCTAAAATAAGGTCAAAAATATATTTTTTTAGGTCAAAAAAAAAAATGACCCTAGTAATAACCTATTAATTGTAATGACGTGTAGTGTATTTTCGAGCATAATGGCCAAACAGCAGCTGCAGCTGCACTCATTACTTCCTTCCACTGTTTCGTCACAATAATTCTGAATACGTTTGCAAGAGTATAATGTCAGGTTAGACATGAGAGCAGGGCATCGAACCGCTTGAAATATCTCTGCGGTTTAGGTTCAGGTTCCGAAAAATTTATTTTTAGCGGTTCAGGGTTTTGATTGTTTGATTTTGCAGGTTTAGTGCCGCTTAAAATTAAAAATACTTTGAATTATCGGGTTCAGGTTCGGTTTGCAGAAGCAAGACTGTAAAGGTTCAAATTGGGTTTGGGCTCAAGAATTTGAAACCGTCAATTCGACTTATGTTCTGGCACATAGGCGCGTTTTTTTTAAAATACCTATTGTATTTGGGCTGATTGTACTTTTTAAGATGCTACTGTAGTCTAACTCATAAACGATGTCCTCAGCGACAGAAACAACGGCAGATTAACTTCAGATGTACTTAACCGCTGTTAGGTATCGGTATTGAAATTGCAATACTTTGGGTTAAGGCTTACACTGAACAATCTTAGCAGACCTACCAAATATATCAGACTCCTTTCTACCGTATATTTAAGTAAGTAAGTAGGTTTTATTTTTGTATGGAAAGTGCGTACACAAATAGCAATTAACACAAAACAATCCCTCGCAGTTACTGAATTTCCAGTGAGAGGCTGCGAAAAGACCATAAGGCCCAGGCCGAAGAGCTGAGCGGTCGTCGAGTCTGCAGCTTCTCACTCGACGGTGTCATTATGAAGCAAATTGCAGTGAGGGCTGCCTTATAGTGCTCACATAAACAGACAAAAACCAGAAAAAACAAGAATATACGCATGCACGAATAGCCTAGATATCAAGTAACATATTTTGATCACGTGAGCATCATCAACAGCGGCGTCAGATAGAAAGGCAACAAGAAAAAGTAATGAAAGAACGATGAAGTGCATCATTTACGTAGCATAACTGGTATCATCATAATTATTTTTATTCTCAACGCGATAAACGAACAAACGTTTGAAGTTATATATAAAAATACATGGGCAAAAATTACGGATAATACAAGTAAGAGGTTGCAGAAGACTATTGTCCACTCCTGACAAAGTGGCTCGGTCGCCGAGTCTGCAACCTCTCACTAAAACTGAGCAAACACAGAAATAAAAAATAGCACAACTATTTTGGAAAAGAAGTAGGCCTAATTAGAGAAGATGGTGAAGAGAAAAATAAATGAAGTGATTAAACTCGATTAGCCTACATCTTTATTGAGGCTTGACAATAAAAAAACAGGCAAAGTGCAAGACCTTGGGCAACAATTTAGAAAATTTAATGAGCTATTGCGACAAACTTCTAACAAAAAGGTACTGTTATCAAACAGAAATAATTCATGAAGAGGGATTGTTTCAGTTTATGCGAGGCGGAGGGTGATCAACTAAAGAGCAGCGTCCTTCCTGGCCTACCGGACGGGAAGTCATGACGACTTCCTCTTGTTGGGTCAGAGGCTATATCAGCACTCCATCACCAACAGTGCAAAGCACTCCAGTAAATCGTACTCTACGGTGCGGAGGGTGATATCACTGGTATCAGAAACAAGTTCACACTTGTTGTTGGAGAAAATATTTTTTAACGCTCCTAATAAAACTTAATTCACTAATTTTTACAGAATTTTGTAGATAGTTTGGTAAGAAATTCCACGTTTTGGCACCAGAAATTTTAATAGATCGTTTTGTTAAAGCTTCGTTAGTGCGATAAAATTGCAAATCGATTGTTGATTGCGTTTCGGGTCTTATAACTATGTGTAGCAGATAAATGCCTAAAACAATCAGAGAAACCAGTAAGTAATTTATTGTTGATGTAATAATACAAAAATTAATACGTAATATATAAGACATTGTTGCAGCATATTATAAGTTACAGTTAAACGCACTAAAATTCACATTTTTTAGCTAAAAAAATACAAAAATTTTCAGCGGCTGGAAGCTCCGCTTTGCCTTGCCTTTCTTAAAGGGAATCTTAAAGGCCTGCGGTAGGGAATCCGTCCCCAGACCGCTTTGCTCCGGAGACTGGGGGCAGAGCCCCCAGACCCCGACACAGCCCGCCCCCATTGCAAAATCCGGGCTACGCGCCTGGTCCGTTATAAGCGAGGTTTACTGTACTTCAACACGGTGATTTAAGTACATATAATGTATATCGTTAGCGTAGCGTCGTGTTGGCAGTTTGCAATATGCGTCCCAATTTTGCATTTCGAAAAATGGCCAGCCTATCCAGGGGTAACAGCTCAGTGTCTGACCACAATGCGAATACAGTGGTAAAACCTACGCGTTGTCACTGGGAAAAAATAAAAGGTGTAGCTTGTGTTGTACAGTATTTAGTGGCATATTTATCCACCTACCACGAAAATGCGATTAATGCGCTATGCGAACTCGCTTAGGAGTTGCCATCTGTCTGTCTGCCATACCAAGATGGGGGAATCCCGCCAAGTGTCTTTCCCAACGACACAACAAGTAAACATGCCGGCTTGTTCTTCACGCCCTTTTACTGCTAAGCGTCAAACAGGGAAGCTATGAAAACCAATTTTAAAGTCATTGATTTGACCCGACTCGGAATCAAACCCAAATCTACCCTCCCGAGGCGGATGCTTTTACCACTCGGCCATCTGAGCTGTGCAAACTGTAATTTTAAGAAATGAAATGTTGTGCTAACGCCAGGACTAAGTTTTGTCAAGATTTCACTGACGTAGTTTATTCCCTGTTCATTTAAACCAGCGCCATGTCCTAGTGGTTAGAGCGTTCGCCTTGGAAGCTGGTAGACTGGGTTTTATTCTCAATCGGGTCAAACCAAAGACTTTAAAACTGGTATCTGCTGTTACACTTGCCAAACGCTCTGCAATTAAGTGTAGCGCGTAGGATGAAATGTACGTTTAAGACATCTGATCTGAGAGGTAATTTTAAGACAAATTTGTTACGCTCATGTATCCATTAAGTTATCATCAAAATCGTCTAAAGCGCACTTTTTCGTTCGCAGTTGCTGTCATGACAGCATCATAATCTGGGGATCGGGCGCATTAGCTTTCAATTGACAACATGGCCTGTGAAAGGATAATAACGAAGACGGCCGAGTGGTATAGAGCGTCTGCTTCTGGATCGGTAGACTCAGGGTTTGATTCCCAGTCGAGTCAAACCAATCAATGACGTAAAAATTGGTATTCACAGCTTCCCTGCTTGACATTCAGCAATGAAGGAATAGTTGCGGCAATTTCGCGGCAAGTTCGCTTGTTGTGCCGTTGGTAAAGACACTTAACGGGATTACCCCATCTAAGCGTGGTAGACAGAAGGCCGGCAACTCCTAAACGAACTCGTATAGCGCCCCGTCGCTTTTTTGTGATAGGAAGATAAAAATGCGAATAAATAAAGAAATAAAATTTTAAATTCGCCCGCAAGGTGTTAATGAATTTGAATTTAATTTTTTTTTTGATTATTGAGTTTGAATTGAAAAATTAAAAAAATGATTGGATTCAACTCTGCACCGGCGTTCTTTTTCAAGTCCTACGCGCACTCTTACACAAAATATATTCTTTATGACATCATTGCGCAGTTTTTGACGTTATTTGAAAAGCAACGATAGCAAAGAATTTTAAAACTGAAATATAGAATCTGAGCGCAAGAAATCCCATGCAACGCGATGCGTAAAGCAAAGTTTCGTTCTTGAATTAATACATCTTTGGGTCTTTTAAAGCAATTTTGGGCCCCTTCTGGGCAATGTGGGCCCCCCAATTGGGGGTTTGGGCGGCGGCTGCTACGGCTTTGTCGCTAGTTTCATGATTACTTGTTTGTCCTGATGAACACGTCGTGTATCTATTAGTAAAACGTACTAAAAAGCTACCAAAATGAAGCTGTTTACAACGCTGAATCAATTACAGTAGACTTAGTGCGTTGTGGAATTTTATCAATGCAATTTTTTTCGAATTTTTACAGAGCCTTTTTAGTGGTTTTTGTTTTGTGATTGATGCATTTGTAAATACTTGAATGACAAAATGTCAGATCTTCCCAGCACTCCACAAACTCAGCAGAACGTTGAATCTTCTGATGACAACCCAGGTATGAGGGAAAAGCATAAATGGTGATGAACACAGATTAAAACTTTTGTATTTTAGGACCCAGTCAACCTGCTCCAGTGTTGGTCGACCAGCGTCAATATGTGACACACGTGACCAATATCTATCCTGCTCAGATCGTGGAGCAGCCAGCACAAGGTTTGAAGCATGTTGTAAAGCTTTCTTGAAATAATTTTTTTGCCGCACTAACATGCAGTCAAATCCAGTTAATTGCATATCAGATAATTGCATAATCCGCTTTATCGCATAACGATCAATACTCCAAAACCACAGTCAATCGCTTAAGAAAATGCTTCGGTTAATTGCATGGCGGTTTATTGCATAATCCGATTAATTGAAAAAAATTGAACGGTATTCGATTCAATTAATCGGACGATACATTTGACTATATTGTCCAAAATACGACTTTCTGAGCAAAAACTAATTATTTCAATGCGCAGATAAATTCGCCGATTTCTACGTCATAAAACATTCAAAACCGCCATCTATTAGAGATCAAAAACAACGCAGCGTGTGATGTGATTGATGCTCTTCAATGACAATATTATTCATCCGAACAAAATCACGCAGGTCACTTGTACTTCCGCATATACACATAATTTGATTGATTATTCTGAGAGATAACGGCATGACCGCAAAAACAAATTCATTGTTGATTGCAGACAGTAAATGATGTATAATTTAGTTGAAATAAAAAAACAAACTTTAAAAATTTTGCTAAATACTGTAGTTGATAAAAAGATGAAACATAGGGTTTTTATTGATTCAACAACGACCATAAACACTTTCTCGCTTTAGTATCTTTATTCCACAAATGAGCATATTAATTATGTATTTCTTCTTCTTCGTTACATGCAAAATACTGTCATCAAACTTTACCGGTATGCTATGTTATATTCTATAAATCGTTTAACAGCTCGTTAAAAAATTGATTATGCAGTTTATTGTCAAATTTATTCGGTATTGATACCATGAAACCTATTTTCACTTAAACGCAAACACTATAGGTTTTTCCATCAGCTAGCACAGTGTAGAAATCCCCAGCACCGTGAAGTTAGATATGTGTCAATGCAACACTCAGACAATGAATGCATAAAGAAGATGGTTATAGGGGCTTTAAAGTAATACAGTGTGATCAACATGGTCTGTGGTAGATTATTGATACACAACTTTGTTGATTAAGAAACAAATCGCATTTTAAAACTTCCTTTTTGCGCAAATTCGTATGAATAAAACCTATTTACCTATTGAAAAACAGATTTGCGAGAAGCCAACATAATAAGTTTTACAGTAAGAGGAGCAGCTGCATGTGTTTATTACGCAAAACTATTTCGCTATCTTTACCACTGTACACTTACAGTAAATAGTCGATGTACAAATGCAAGGAGGAGTTTTTATAGGACGAAAATAGCTTAACCCTTTCGTTGTTCCACGCACAACTTCATCACTTTTACTTTTTGCTGAGCCAGGCTATTTTTACCAAACGCTTGGCACTTTACAGAAATTGGTTTGATGTCGTAAAACTGAATAGCAATATAGATAAACAAACAGCTTATTAGTTCCTAAATGTCACAAAATTGAGTTGAAATAAGCTGACAAAATTATGACGTCATCTATCACGTCATCATTTATTTTTGGTTTTCAGAAAGCAGGAAATTGCTTCAGATTATGCTGAAGTTTGGGCAGATTTTTACAATGAAATTCATTTACCTGCTTCAATATTTTGAAATCAGCGGATTTGTATTTGCGCTTTTTTTACGTTATTAGTACGGCAATTTTTTTATGACCTAGTTATTTCCAAAATATGACTTAATATTTCCTAAAATATGACTTTAAAAGATGACCTAATTTTTTTTGTTGTTCTTAAAAACTATGCAGCCGAGTCTCTGTATTGAACTCATCGTCATTTATTTCGAACAGTTAAACCGCATGACCAAGTAAGAATAGACGTTGCCTTTGTCAATATTGCGTCCAGGACATAGCAGTTTCTTTAGCATAGAGAAAAAGCGTTCCACGGTTTTGGATATAATTTTTTATCTGACATGGGTCGTCACCAAAACGTAGATTATGATTTGCTTCCGCAGCAGCGACAATTGTATTTGAAGAATTGGTAATTCCCTTGATTGAAATTGCAATATCTCGGTAGTTGCCATCGATTTGGCTCAATTCGATGAATACTGCAGGTTCTGCTATGGCTTCCTTTGCTCGCTCAACCAATTTTCCACCCTCTTCAAAATTGTCAACAACCTGTTTGATAATTTGAAAATTTTCTGCATAGTAAAACGATGCCTCCAGCCACGTGGCCCAACGAGTTAAAACTGGTTGCGGTGGTGCCGACAAACCAGCCCCGGTGAATAAAGCACATCGGTCTTTGTTTTTTATAGTTGTTGCTTTTATAGACGAGATCAAATTATCTGCAGCCTTGAAATGAGCGCGTATGTGCTCAGCACAATTATGCAGCAAATGTGCGATGCAAGTGACACGGAGTAGACGTGGATACATGATTTTTAATGTATCAGCCGCTTTTATCATATACTTTGCTGCATCGCTGAGCAGCAGCAAAAACTTCTCTCGAGCAATATTTATTTTCTTGAGGCTGTATTATAATACAGAGACAAAGCCTCTTTATTATAACGCCGAACTTTCCACTCGCCATTATCATATTCGCATTTACTTTTGCAGGTGCAACTGCTTTTCCCAATTTCATCTTGTTCATAGCCTTCATCACTTCCTCATAAGTTACTTCTTCAACTGGTTCTTCAACCATATCTGCTTCTGCCATCTAATCCCATTCATTTTTCACATTCAAGATCTTTTCCATGTGTTTCTTCCATATTTTCCATCGATCTTTCTCATTAATCACAATTCTCCCATTTTTATCCTTCTTGCCACCTCCACGATGCATATTCTTTACTCCTAATAATTTCCACACTTAAAAACACCTGGGGCGGCATTACAGAATTTGCCTCGCTCGACATTTTTCCGACTTGTGTCAGCGAGGCATTAACGAGCGAGAGGGTCAACAACGAAAACGATATTACCATTGCCTCTCGCCAAACACATACCCGGAACCTCTCGGTAATAACGTTACGACGCATTTAGCGAGTGTATGTATGCGTCAGATTTAACCGGCCGTTAGCTCAGTTGCTAAGCGCACGCTATCTGTGTGGGAGGTCTGGGGTTCGATTCCCGGGCCGGTCCAATCGACACAGTGTCGCCAACGACTCGCCACCGTTGCGACGTTTCTTCGGAGCTGTGTAGCCCAGGCGCTAAGCCGCGGAGATGGGCCCCGCAACTCGCTACACGCTTCGGCGTAATACGGCGAGTATAATGATGATTTGCTTTTGATGCGTCAGATTTTGACAAGCTTGGTTTATTGTCATTTGTGACGTCATAAATGTGCGAAAATCGCAGGAAAAAGTTCAATGAATGCGCTGCTAAATCAACAAGTTGCAAGCTGTGTAGCGAATGCTGAGTAGAGAGTACATTGAGAAATAAAAGTATTTGCGATGGACGCCGGGGAAATTAATATTTGCGATGGACGCAGAAGAACAATGTAAATAGGCTAATGGGCTTGGGTGTTTTTTGACTCAAATTGATGTTTAAAACTTGGCAATGATAATGCTGAGATTTTAAGCACACAGGTGCTGTAAATACCGGCCTTTAGCTCAGTTGCTTAGCGCACACGCTATCGGTGCGGGAGGTCTGGGAATCAATTCCCGGGTCGGTCAAATCGACACGGTGTCACCACCAGTGCGACATTTCTTCGGAGCTGTGTAGCCCAGGCGCTAAGCGCGCAGATGGGCACCGCCACTCATTACACGCTTCGTCGTAATACCGCGAGTATAACCAAGATTTGATTTGAGGTTCTGTAAATGGTAAACATATTTTTCTACTACAATCAGTACGCTTGAAATTTTTGAAAGCTTTTCGGCTTATTAAAAAAAAATTGAAAAAAGTTTTTCCAAAAAATGCCCAAATCATTTTAGCGCTAGTTGTAAAGACAAAATATTTACGATTCAGCTGAAACTTTGGTCAATGTGAATTTTGTTAACTTCACAAGCAAGCATTTTAACTGAAATAATTAAAACTTGCAATTTCACTGCATGTTTTTACCCTAGTAATTTAGCTTTTAGTAACTTTTTTGCAAGACTGAGCTAAATACCTTTTCGTCTTAAAATTACAATGAGGTTAAAAGACTCTATTGATTTAATTCTTTTTCTTCGCAACTGTTTTATCGTCATATGGCAAAAATCGCGCCATTATTCAAGCATTTTAGCAAAACTTTCCAACTTGAACGCTTTGCGAGTGCTTTAATTTCAGCTCTCGCGGGGTTAGCGAGGAATCCGAGACAAATTTGAAGTTGAGAAGAAGATTGTAATAGCTCAATTTAGCGGAGCGAGGAAATGTGACGTTTTTTACTCGCTCGGCTTTGCAAGATCACTCCGTAATACGGCCCCTGGTATGCTTGTCACCAGCAAAGATTTGTCAAGTTTCTTAGCATTGCGCGGCAGGGTGGATCCCCAAAAATCATCCATTGTTTAAAAATTATCCATTTTTTCTGAAAATTTCAAGAAATATTGTTGTTTTAAGGTGCTATATCGCCCCCATTGTCCTCCCCCTGGATCCGCCATTGGGGCGCAGTTTGTTATTATAAATAACTGAAACTTGATAAGGCGAAGTTGTAGCCTAGCATAGTTTAGCAACTTGTTTTTCGCAACTGGTATCTAGTCAAGACATGTATTTCATAAAAATTTTCATGGCAACCTTAAATATTTTGTATAGGCTACTTGTATCATACTTAGGATTTATTGACAGCATGTAACATGATTCTGCCATTGCATGGAAGATGGTATAAACGGATGTTTTAAAAATGCGGTTTGCAAAGCTTAAAAGCCAGAATGAGAAACAACAAAACATAATATGGCTGGTGTTGTAACTGTATAACGACGTTTTGTAATTTGAAATCTTCAAAAACAGGAGAAAATTCTTGTCAAGATTAGACATTATTTGCCACCAGTTTTATCAATGACTTTATTCTTTTTCTCACTGCGTTAAGCAAAAAGGATTGAAGCCAACAGCATTGCTTAAAACAGGCATAAACAGATAGCAATGCTGTTTTTCTACGTAAGCAATATTTTCATAAACAATGCATTTATCTCGAAAACTAAAACCAATTCAGCAAAAATAAGGCCATTTTCGGGATCAGCGCACCTAATATACCTTAAAACCGTTGAAGTATCTTCGGCAAAAATTTGTATGTTGACCAGTGTTATCGTTATCCCTTTAGTACGAAAAGGTTTATCGTGGCCATCTCTGGGTATAACATACGCCGTAGTACTTCCCAATTAAAAAAAATTGGTGGCAACCAGTAGATAATGCAAATACTTTTCATCTCTTAATTTTCACTTTTTGCCTATAGACCCAATTTCACTTTTTACTTCGGTGATTGAGAATTACTCGTACAAGCTTTTCACTACATTCACCTGATGAGTTGTAATTACAACGAGAACCCAGTTCGTGGTTGTGATAACCTTGGCAAATGTTACTGAATAAATTTTTTGTTAATTCTTGCTTCCACCAATAAATTCTGATATTTGGGTAACCCAACATACAGTATTCGTGGATAAGACGTGTTTCGTCGTAAGTGAAGTTATCCCCCACATTTCAACCACGGTTGTGGTTGTGCAAACTGACTTGCTGATGTTAGCTACAAATTACAATATTGTTTTCGTTGCAGCATCTTCTCAAGGGGCTGCGACGAGTCATGAATCTACTAACCAGCGCATCGAATCACTTCGTAAGTATGGCTTTCAAAACTTTTTGTTTTTGTAGCAAGTTTTCACTTGTTAAGCACAATCAAATCTTGTGTGAGAGAGGGTTATAAATTTCGATCATGAACGTTGTAGGACTTACGATAACCAGCTTGTTTTCTTTTATGCATGGTGCTGCGCGGTTGATGCGGCTTTTTGGTTTACAATACGGCGGACGTCGGACAACATCTCGATCTTTTACTCGGCTGGATACTTAAAAATGATGCGCCATCAGCGAAATTTACAAAGTATTACTACGCAACGACAACAAAAAATATTTATCGCGTGACGAGTGCATCCAAAATTTTTTTTAAGCAAAATCCTAAAGCTTTTGATATCGCGTCTATAATTGAAATCTAACAACACGTTGAACATAGCAACAGAGAAGTATTCAGTTAGATTTTATCATGCATTCCAGTGGCGTTGGAAGTACTTTTGAGTATGGGGGCTGAAGTTTGTGTTACCATACCAAGGTATTTGTTATCACAACATACATCATGCTTGTCGTGCACTTTACTTCAGCAAAAGTCGCTTGGAGACTACTTGATAACTCAAGCTTTCCTCTAGCTAGCATAAACACAATAGCCAGATTGACGTTTGTAAACGTGTTAACCTCCTTTAAATGAACTTATCCGTTCACAAGCTCCTAGTCTCAGGTTCCTAGGCAGGAGCGTATTTAGAGGGGGGAGGGCATTGAGCCATGCCCACCCACACCCTTTTGACTCTGCCTTTCAGGAAAAAAGAACAAAACAAATGATGCCAACTGCCAAGGGACTGAAATGTGCCAGACTCTTTTGATGGTATTTGTAGCGTATGGCCAGGGGCGGATTCAGGGGGGTAGGATGAGGGGTATGCACTCACCCACCAGCCGTTTACAAAAATGTTTTTGATATTTATAATTTTTCCATAATTTTGAACCTCTTCGATAGCAATATGCCTTACGCCTTAAGCACGCATAATCCAAAATGTGCGAACGAAATGCATCATATTTGGAGCAAGCACCGGTAACAGAGCTCGAAGCACTCAGATTTAGTGTCAAAAAATTTAAACAAAATTTGCCTGAAAATTATTGAAAAAGCACTAAAATAACCACTACTGCTGTAAATTTTAAATTTTTAAATTTTTTCTGGAGGAGCATGCCCCCGGACCGAACCTCCTAGAGCTTTCCTTGTTTCTGAATCAGCTTCAAATTTGGTTTGCCGAAAAAATACGCTTGAAGAAAATGAGGTAACTATTTTCTCGCTACGCCATTGCTCCTAGAATAAGCTAGCTAATTCTAGATTGATACTTTGTTATTTCGCTGTTATTTGCACAAAAGTTTCTTTTAAAATGGAGAAAATTTAACTGTGAGATCATAATAAAGTTCTCGGAGCTTTGTACACGAAGTTACCAGGAAATCAAACAGTTTTTGCGATTTTGTTCATCTTTGTCACAAAGTTGCAAAAGTTTGTATCAGGGCCGGCACCCAAAGGGGGCCATTCGGAGCCTTTACCCCCCTATCGACATGCTTGCCCCCCCGATTAACAAGCTTACTCTTTTGAAGACAGCTCTTTTGTGCTTAATTTCAAACTTTGCCCCCCCCCCCCGTGACAAACGCTTGGCCCCCTTAAGTCGACTTCTCTGCTGCCGGCTGTGGTTTGCACGTTGGCTTGATGGTATTAATGACGAAAAGAAACGAATTATAAGTGACGTCATAAGCCATTGTTGAGTGCAATAGGGTGTACAGTAGTTACAAATTTTTGAAAGGGGGGGTTGAAGGGGAGCTCAAAATTTCTATGGGAGGACTGAAAAAATATTGGGGGGGTTTCAGCTCCCACCTTCCAACGCCCTTGATGCATTCGATATCTCGAAAATCAGACGTGAAATATGGTTGCAAATTTGAATTCATCGGTTGTGGGAAAATGTTATAGTAGTAGTAGTAGTGTCTTTTATTTCCGCACCGTCAACACAATAAACGAATACGATAAGAGTAAGGGAATATAACGTGGCACAGGAAAAGGGAAGAAGCAACAAAACGATTAACGTTATGGCATGCAGGTAGGAGAAAAGGAGTTAACAGTATACAGGGGTGGGCATGGTTGCAACACCCAGGTCGGGAGCAGAAATTTCGGAAAAAATAAAAGAATAAACTAAAGGCGATAAAAAACGACAATCAGACAAAAAAGACAACAGAAGCATCGCAGCTACCAACACCGCTATGTTATAATGCAAGGGTAGGAAACATAACAGTGGGTGGTCTACTATGGTTATTCCACCTCCAAGCAGCTCGACAGATTTCAAATTATTATCTTAGTGAAGGATTTTTCGTGTTGTAATTAATCGAAACACATAAAAAAGTGACTTTTTTTTTACATATAGCGCAATATCGTGTACCACAGAAATTTCCTTGCTTTTATTTTATTAACTGCAGTATACAGTATTGATCCGCGATGAATTTACAACTGGTTGATTAAGTGCTTGTCTACACCATCCATTTTAGTATTAAATGGAGATATAAAAAAGCCACTCTGTAATCGATTCTGAGTCTTGAATGCAAATTTCTATTCAAGTTCTATTCCACTTCTATTCCTTCTACTTCTATTTCTATTCAAGTTCTATTCCTTCAAATTACCACATCTATTCCTATAATCAACACAGCAAGATATCTTGATATAATTCTTGATGATAAGCTTTCATTTCAACCTCACATTAAATTATTAGAGGGCAAATTATCCCGATCTTTAGGAATACTGACAAAAGTCAAACCTTTTTTATCAACCTCCTGCATGCTTCAATTATATTATTCTTTTTTCCACTCTTACTTACAATATGGCATTCTTCTCTGGGGATCTACTTCTAAAACCTATCTTACGAAATTAAAGTGCTACAAAACAAAGCAATTAAAGTAATAGGAGGGGGAAAGTGGAGAGATCGTGCGACACCATTTTACAAAAAACTCAAAATTCTAAAAATCGTAGATGTATATAAACTTGAAACTGCAATTTTCATGTACAAATATAGCACTAATAAATTACCAGCTGGTATGAATAATCTATTTCAAGAAACCAGTCAAGTTCATACAAAACGTACACGTACTGCAAACCAAAACAATTACTTCATTCCGTTTTACAGAACAAATCGCCTACAAAACTCAATTCAATATCAGGGTGCTAAATTATGGAACAGCATTGATCCAAAAATCAGAAATTTAAAGTCACTAAACCAATTCAAAACAAAATACAAATTTCTATTATCGAATGATTACTAAATTTTATCTAAACACTGCAGCATTATTATAGTATAAACATCAAAATCAAATCAAATCTTCATTATACTCGCCGTATTACGCTGAAGCGTGTAGCGAGTTGCGGGGCCCATCTCCGCGGCTTGGCGCCTGGGCTACACAGCTCCGAAGAAACGTCGCAACAGTGGCGAGTCGTTGGCGACACTGTGTCGATTGGACCGGCTCGGGAATCGAACCCCAGACCTCCCGCACCGATAGCGTGCGCTTAGCAACTGAGCTAACGCCCGGTTAGTATAAACATTAATTAAATAATATCCAAACTAAAACTTGCTTTTATATATATATATTTTTTTTTTTTAACTTTTTTTTTTTGGAGAGGGGCTTTGCTTTTTTGTCTTTTTCTTCGGCAGTTTTTATTTTATACGCATTCTGTCACAACATAAATTGCAGATTTTCCATTTATTCTGCTTTAAAAGTAGCTGCTTGACTCGAAGACCACTTTGGTCCCTTTGCAACCTTTTTTTTTTGTCGCAGGCCAATTGTTGTTCTATCAGCATTGTGTTTTTGCGTCAAAAATAAAACTGATTCTGAGTCTCTGATTCTGAAAAAAGTATTGAGCGCACGTAGCCAAGTCGGTTATAATAAAAAGCACAATTTTGAATTGTGGTATAATGTTGGTATTTCTTCGGCGGACTGGCAGGAAAGTAGACGCGGACCGGCGGTTGAGAAGCACTGACATAACTGATTAACACAAGACGGGGGCAATTGACTAGACGCTTTCCCGGCTAAGACTTAAACGTATTGTAAAAACCAAAGGCGTTGGAAGATTGGGGCTGAGGGGGGCTGCAGCCTCTCCTATATTTTTTCAGCCGCCCCATAGAAACTTTGAGCTCCCCTTCAGCCCCCCTTTTAAAAATTTACAACTACAGTACACCCTATTGCACTTGAACGATGGCTTATGGCGTCACTTGTTATTCGTTTTTATTCTTCATTGATACCGTCAAATCAAGGTACTAACTTTTGCAACTTTGTGACAAAGGTGAACAAAATCGCAAAAACTGTTGGATTTCCTGGCACCTTTGTGTTCAAAGCTTTTAGAGCTTTACTGTGATGTCACAGTAAAATTTTCTCCAATTTTAGTGGAAACGTCTGGGCAAATAACAGTGAAACAACAAAATACCAAATTAGAATTAACTAGCTTATCCTAGTAGCAGTGGCGTAGCGAGAAATTTTAAGAGGAGGGTGGGGGGCCATAATTTCCACTTTTTTCAAGCGTATTTTTTTTTTTCGGCAGAACAAATTTGAAGCTGATTGAGAAACTAAAAAAGCTCTAGGGGGATCCGGGGGCATGCTCTCCCGGAAAAATTTTGACGGAAAAATTTTGAAAATATGCTGCGAATGGCTATTTTAGCACTTTATGAATAATTTTCAGGCAAATTTTGTTCAAATTTTTGACCCTAATTTTGAGTGCTTCGCCAAATTATTATCCTAAGCGAGCTCGTACTTTCCTAAACGAGCTCGTGCAGCGCATTCATCGCTTTTCTCGTGATGGGAGGATAATATGCAATTGAATGCAAAAAAAAAAAAAAAAAAAAAGAAAACGACGCATTTTGTTCGCACATTTTGGATTATGCCTGCTTAAGCGTAAGGCTTATTGCTATCAAAAAGGTGCGAAACTACAGAAAATTGTATACATCAAAAACAATATTGAAAATGGCTGGTGGGAAGATGCATACCTCTCATCCTAGTCCTACCCCCCTGGATCCGCCCCTGACCATAAGCTACAGAACCATCAAAAGAGTCTGACATATTTCAGTAACCTGGCACCATTAGTTTTGTTCTTTTTTACAAAAAAGGGAGATTCAACAAAGTCAAAATGGGGTGGGCATGGCACAATGCCCCCCTTTCTAAACACGCTCCTGCCTAGGAGTCTGAGACTAGGAGCTTGTGAATGGATAACAAGTTCATTTAAAGGAGGTTAGCACGTTTACAAAGGTGGATCTGGCTTCTGTGTGTTATGCTAGTTCAGGGTTTTTCAACCTTGTTTTGCTCATGGCCCACTAAACTGATGAAATATGTCGGTGGCCCACTTTATTTATCAAATAGTACAAAAAAGTGTAGTAGCGTAATCAGCAATGCTGGTGGTGCTTTCTAGCCAAGCTCTGTGGCCCACTGGAAACAGTTCCGTGGCCCAAGGCTGGGCCATGGCCAATAGGTTGAAAAACTCCGTGCTAGGTAGAGGAAAGTTTGAGTTTATCAAGCTGTCTCCAAGTGACTTCTGCTGAAGTTAAGTGCATGGTACGCATGACGTATGTCGCTATAACAAGAAGGGGGGTCTGGGAGGCGAATCCCCCAGATTTTGGTATGGTAACACAAATTTCAGCCCCCCCTACTTAAAAGTACTTCCAACGCTCCTGGTAAAAACCAATCAAAGATAACTGCAACACTGCATTTGCTAACTCGAATTTTTTCCCGGAATGACGGCGAGGTTTAAAAAAGTTAAAATCCACGGTGACAAATCGCTTACGTCATAAAAACAAGAAACTAAACTGAAAAGGTGCAAAGTGAGCAAAGCAGCAGTTTTGCAACACGTTAGCAGTTACAAATCCTACAGCTTGAAAAACAAGACAATTCTAGTGAGAATTGTGCAATATTGTACAATGTACGTTTTAAAACATTTACTTACTTACTTTTCTAAACCCGCTTATCCTTGGGGGTCGCGGGGGAGTTTTAAAACAACTATTTTAAAATGGAGTCAATGCGTTCCGGACGTTGTGTTCCAATGCAGCACTGCTTGATACACTTGTGTTTGACGTAGTGATTAGAGCCTCTACAGTTGAACGACTGGATTTGTTGCTTGTTCAAAAGATATAGATGATTGCATCGCAGCTACCGATTGCAGCTTGATGCAGAGCACCATGCAATCAGTGAAAGCCATGAAATTAAAAACAATTACGTAGCGGCAGAAAATTGTTGGGAGTGTAACGATACAACAATGGTGTTTTTGTTTCTTAATACACTCTTCTAAAAAGTTTTAGACCAGTAATTCTCAACCTTTTCTTAGTCGTGACGCCCTTGACTGCGACGTTTAAAAGAGCGTGGCCCCTGTAGTGTAATTTTAATATTGCCGGTCTAGAAATAAAAATGCATTTATTCCTACGATCTTGGCCCCCCAGAGCGGGGCCGTAGCCACGGGGGGGCTATTAGGGGCTAAGCCCTCCCAGAATTTATTTCAGCCCCTCCAAAACTAATTATGTCGTAATAATGATGGTGTATAAATTCAATGGTTTATAATTTTTTTTAGAAGAGCTGCTTCAATCGATGTTAAGTTTAAATTTTAAGTTAAGTTAAAATTTTAAGTTAATTTTAATGTTAAGCTTAAATTTTATGTTAAGTTTAAATGTTGAGTTTAAAATCGATGTTAAGTTTAAATCTCGAGTTAAACTAATTTTTAAACTAATTTCTGATTCGCATCCCAAAAGCAGAAGGTGTTTTAATTTTTACCGTTACATAGACTGTCTGAGTGTTGTGCAATTGTACATAAACGCGGTTAAGGAAATTTGCATTATGAAAGCACAACCGCTGGTTGTAAGCAACCGCTATTGGATCCTACGCTGTAAGACTCATTGTAACTTAGTATTTTGTTGTTTTGTTTTCTGCCTTTATCTGATTAGCACATTTTACTTCTCTTTATCATTTTATTTCCGCGTAGATTTTTGTAAGTTTTGAGAATAGCAAAATAAAAAACCAGAAAAAATTTAGGTTGATGTTTCAGACGCCCCCAAAATATATTCAGCCCCTCCAAAATGTAAAGGCTAGCTACGGCCCCGCCTCAAAGAACACTCTGTGGCCCCTCTTGGGGGCCAAGGAACGGTTGAAAACCCTGTTCTATACCGATATGTTGTTTTATGAATTTACTCATGGAATGATTCCGTGTAGTAGTTTAGTGATGTCATAATGCTGTTTACTTCGAGAATATTCGGGGCGGTTTTTGATATTTGGCAGCCAGCTGTAGTTTTGTGCTTGTGGCGTAAAAAGAATGTTTTGAGTGGAGTATGAATTTTCGCATGTCACGTGATTCCTCTTGTTTCTTTATTAGAGTTTTATAAAACATTCTTGAATTTGACTTTTGATTATAAATTAGCGTATTTTGCTGGCGTTATTTATTGCAGCAGTTTTTTTGAGCGCAATTAGTGTTGTGCAGAGTTAAGCAGGTGTTTTATACTGAAGGGATTAGCCCTGTAGTGTTTTGAAGTGAGGGAAGAAGCTTGTGTTGTTGAAGTTAAGTTAAGGTGAGTGCCATAGCTAAATGAGTTAAGCTTGGGTCGTATTATTATATTAGTTGTGTGAAGGTCTTTTTTTTCTGTGAGGTTAGTTCAGAGTACGGATTACTTCCTACGATCTATCATCCTATATTTATCGATCATCCTGTCAGCAAAGTATAACTATTTGTCCTTTGTGGATAATTCTTTACCTATTTCACATAAAAAATCTTGTCACTTATAAAGCGCAAAAATATCACAAATTATTTCACTTTTAAATGATTGTACATCTACATCAGTGCAACGCAAGTTTGAAAACTTTTTGTGTGTCGCGATAAAAAAAATGAGAAGCTCTGACGTAAGAAACAATACTCAAAACGATAAGCAATGAGAAAGCGATAGGGCCGAAGTAAAACACGCAGAAAAAAGTGACAACCGTTACTTCTGAACAGTTTATACGATTCGTAAATAATATTGTGCTTTTTTAATTTAACGAACTATTTGTTTACGCACACTTTTAATGTAAATATTGTTTTTAATCAGGTCTTCAATTGATTGAAAATGCGAAAAAACAAGCCAGAGAACTGTGCGGCGAGGATGAATCTATTTTAGCTGACCGAAAAATCAATATAGCTCCTCTCGAACTGTCAACCAAAGTGAAGAATGCAGAGTTAGCAGATGAATCAGGCCATTACCATCATCGAAAGGAAATTGCCGAAGTGTTTAACAAACCTCCATCCAGAAATATCCACTACACTCAACTGTTTAGTGAAGCAAAAAAGCTGGCCACGAAAGAAGCTCAAAAGAAAAGCTCAACCCCGGAAGCTAAGGAAAAGTACCAACTTGCCCACGGCAATGTCGTCAGCGTCGTGGGCCAAGCTGGCATTGGTAAAACAACCTTAACCAAACTTCTGGTTCGAAAAGTTTTAAGTGAAGGTTTGTATAATGCCGAGTATATCTTTTACCTGCGCTTCCGCGATCTGGACTATCAAAACAACATGAATTTGATCCAGTTCCTGACCAACAACTCATCATTTTCAAATACTCTCTCAAAAGAAAACTTGGACCAGTTGCTTACCATCCTTGCCGACAGCGACAACGTGTGCATTGTATGTGATGGTTTTGATGAAAGTGTTGTCACGCAAAAGTCGAAACCTCTTCAGGGTAATTGCTCGATCCACGACCAGGCGAAATCCGAAACTTTCATCAAGCATCTTCTGTGTGGAAAGCTTCTTCCAAAAGCTAAGAAACTATTCACGTCGCGTCCGCGACAGCTTTTCCGTCTGCACAAGAGCATCCGGCCAAGTTTCATCGTAAATGTCCTGGGCTTAAATAGTGATTCACAGAAGCAAATCTGTCGAGATGTCTGTGGAAACGAAGATGCGAGTGCTCAGGTTTTCAAATTTGTTCACGATCGGGACGATCTGCATAGCTTTTGCTACACCCCGGCCAACTGTGTGATGGTAATGTATTGCTTGAATGTTAACTACGAATCAGGCAACTTGGCTTCCCTCGAAAATATGGATTCCATAACCACTATATTGGTCGCTTCACTGGGTCTTTTCATTGAAAACGGTCATCTACGAGGCGAAACATTCCAAACCAAAAATCTATCTTTCTTGGCGTATTCCGCATTTATGTCCAATCGCTTGTTTTTTGAAGTTCAGGATCTGAAAAAGGCTGGCATAAGCAAACATCAGGCAACTACTTTTCTAACAACCCGTCTAGGTAAGAACGCAACCATGAAGTTGTGGGAAGGCATTTTAACGGTTAAGTCTTACTTTTCTCATCTCATGCTGCATGAGTTCTTTGTAGCAATCTATCTAATATTATTCATGCCAGACGACGAATTTCGCAAATTTCTTTCCAAACTGAAGAAAGATAAATTTGAAATGGTGGCCAAATTTTCATTTGGTCTTTGCAACTCAGTCACGCAAAACTACTTGCAAACTCTCATTCCTCCCGAAGAGCTGAACCTGTCCGTCTATGAGAAAAAGAAGAAGATGCTAGAAAAGTTGGCATTGAAAGAAATCAAATCCACGAAGAAATTTGCTGACTTGCTTCAGTTCTATGCCTGGATTTATGAGTTGCGCAACGTTACAGTTGCTGACAAAGCAGTTGCTGCTTTAGAAAATGAAATCGAGATGACCGGTGGCGTTCTTCCAAGTGACATTCCAGCTTTCCAGTACGTGCTGAAACAGAGGAAGGCTTCTCTTGCTTTAATAATTCCTCATCCTGACCTCGACAAGGAACGCAGAATGTCATATTTTGCTGCACTTGATTCCGTACTCAAATCTACAAACGTTAAAGTATATAAGAATCTTATAAAAGTTATTTTGATGTTAAACAAAGCACATGGATTCCTATTTCGTCATTTTTATCCTGCTGTCACGAGAAAGCAAAGGAGGCGCTGTTGGATGTGAGGAATCGAGACTCGCTTAGGGGTTGCTTTTGTTTCCAAGTTTTTCTTTTGAGTTTCGCTTCTGACTTCTGTAGTTTGCTGCTTGTTGGATTTTACCAGCAAAGATAACTATCGAAAAGCATCTTATTCAAGGACGAAGCTTGGGTGGGAGTTGAACTATGAATCTTGCGATCATGACCGTCGTAAAAACTACGCTCCGGACGGCTCGAACGCGCATAGCAGTTATTGTGCAAATCATTTAAAATCGGAAAAAACAAAAAGTTAAAGTTCATAGGGAATGTGTTTCGAGAACAGAGAACTAAACGAACTTAATATAAACTAACAACTCTCGGTTGTCATTATTCATACAAAATTACAGTATGATTACAGTTAATTAGAAAATATTTTTTTTGCGTAAAATCCACAAACTATTTACGTGTAGCCTATAATGTTATTTATTATTCTCTTTTTTGACCTCCATTTTCTAATAGCGTAAGGTGTTTAATAAACACTCTGAATATTTTATGGCTGCACTAAATTTTGGCTCTTAAGTTCGCAATAAAGATCTCACCTGTTGGAGCTTAACGCAAGTTTTTGTTGCAGTCAGACTCTATCAATCGCTTCTGAAATTGATTAACGTTGTTTATATTTTTTTTTCATTGTTCTTCAATTTCGAATTCACAGATAAAAGAACTAAAATTGAAGTGGAGTGACATCGCTGAAGATGAAGCGATCTACCTCGCAAGTTCGCTTGAGAGTCTTAAAGAGCTGCAACTTGATTGTAAATTATTCAATGAGCAAGGAGTGGGAGTTTTAGCTGTTGCCATTAAGCACATGGAGAATCCGGTAAAGCTGACTTAATGAAACAAATTGAAAACTAAGTTGTTTTTTTTTAATTTTGTGTCGGTTATTTGACCAATTTTTGCTAATTTTGAACACATTTTTTCGGTCAACTCGTTTTTTTGTCGATCATATTATAACTAAGTTTAAAAACCATATTTTCCAACACTTCCTTGAACCATGAAATTAATTCAAGTTTTGAAACAAAAAACGTACGATCACTGGAATGGAAAATTCGAAATCCCGGTGCGGTGAAAACAATCAATTATTTACTTTGGGAAGTAAAGATAAAATAGTGTATGTCATCGCTCATTATCTGTAATAATGGCCTGGAATGGATCGAGATATTTTGCTGGTGGGGGGAAGCAGTTTTGAAATCAGTTGAATGTTAACTAAATACGAGCGGCAGGTTGGCGTAGTGGTTAGAGACATCGCTATCGGTGCTAGAAGTATTGAGTTCGATTACAGGGCTGGTCAAATCGGACACTGTCGCCAACACCTCCAAATCGCTGCGACGTTCATGTGTTGCTCAGCGCTATCCCGGAGAGATGGGCCCAGCCACTCGTTACGAGCTTTGGCGTAATATCGTGAAAGTCATGAATTTTTTTTTTTTGTTAACTAAAATACAAAGTTGTTAAACGTTTCGACTCGGAAAAGATCGTAAGTAAGCACTTTGAAATTGTTTCAGCTCAGGGACGTATTTAGAATTGTTCTTAGGGAGAGGACACCAAATTTCGCTATTTTTTAAAGTGTAGTTTTTTTCGGCAGAGTTACTTTGAGGCAAATCGAGGATTAAAAGCGGTTCTAGGGGGCTCCGGGGGCATACTTTCCCGAAAATTTCTGGAAATTTACATTTTGCAACGGCCATTTTAGTGCTATTTGCACAATTTTTAAGCAAATCTTGTTTAATGTTTTTGACCCTAGTTCTGATTTGCTTCACCAAAAGGATGCACTTTGTTCACACATTTCGTTTTTTTGCGTGCGGAAGACGAAAGGCATATTGTTACGGAAGAGGTTCAAAATTATGGAAAGATTGTATTCACTAAACACCAGGGATGGAGGTCTCGAGACAAGTCTCGATTTTGAGACCTGTCTCGAGACCTAAATTTTAAGGTCTCGGTCTCGAGACTGGGTGAAAAATTCGGATCTTGGTCTCGGTCTCGAAGCAACTGGATCTCGGTTTCGAAGCAGAAATTGCGTCTCGAGACTTCTTTTATTGGTACCGCACTTTAGTTGTTTGCATCATGTCAGCGAAGAAGTCGCGCTTTCACGTTGATTACACAATCGAAGCCAATCTCACTATTGTGTCATTTTCTATCCGATGCTGACCCATGAAAATGTTTTCAATGAGACGTTTGCCAGAATTACGTGCACTTATTTGATTCCAACTATTCTTCTAATGATTAAATCTAATCAAAATCTGCTTGGTTTCAAGGTGTTGAGACTTGAAAATAGCGATAAAAATGTTTAATTCATTTTATAAACTGCAGGCGAAAGAAAATTAACTTGCGTATCTGCCTTGTGCCATAATTAAGCAGCTGTGAAATTTTTTGATAGTGCTTTACTTAATTTAATTAATTGGATTATGTACGGAACGTCAAGACACAGTTTCGTCTCTGACTGCCACTGCAATGAGTCATCACAACCTCTAACTATTTTCCAGCATTAATTAACTGGATTGCTTACGTCTGTACTAGGGTTGGATTAAATTTAAATTTTGAATTTGAATCCGCTCATCGTTTATTAATAATTTTGAATTTTGGTTATCCAAAGAAGATGTGTTTGCTTTTTAGCTTTATCAATTCAATGAATTTGATTTTTCATTTCCAAAGTCAGTCTTTTCTTTTCGACTCGCACCGGTGGAACAAGTTTTTGGTCAAAGTGGTTAGCTTTTTCGGCCACATCGGGCCAGGTTATCATCCGATTTGCTCTCAATGTTAGTTTATTTAAAGTGCAACAAAAACTCTGTTTAATTGCAATTTTTGCGTTTAGTGTTCACTGTTCAAGAAAAAAATTTCGATTTCAAAATTTTTTGTTTTCGATTAAGTTGCTAGTCTCGGTCTCGCAACTGCTTCGTCTCGGTCTTGACTAACAGGTCTCGAACTTTTCGTGTCTCGATCTTGGTCTCGAAAACAAAAAAGGTCTCGATCTCGGTCTCGGACTAAGCAGTCTCGACTACATCCCCGCAAAACACTTCGTTGAAAATAGCTGGTTGTGGAGGATGCACCCCCCACATTTCTCCTCTGGATTCACAGTGATTCCTGATAATGACCATTATTGTCAACTCAAAAAGAGGCCATTTTTTCCTCTAAAACTCGTGAAACTAAATTATTTTTATTCAACGACAGCGCCACCCGAAATTATTGCCGGTAAACAATTAAGTATCCTGTTCACATGTCCCGTACAAGTGACTCCAAAGACCAAAGGCTTTCTGCATCACAATCAAAACTTTTGGTGCCACAATTTTCAGAAATTTGCGGTGCTCTAATTAGCGTCATATTTATTGAGAAGTTTCAAACACGATAGACAACAAAAATATGCTAAAAATATTTGATTTTCCTTGCGGTTACTACGAGTGAATTGCCCAAAAAAATCGGACAATGACCGACAGATGACCAAAAAAAAAAACGACCTAAAGGGTCGAAAGCACTTTGAAGGTTGAGTATGAGTAACTATAGTTCTTGTTTCTTCCAACGAACTATACGATGATTTGCCAAGCAAACACACGCGGATAAGAGGCAACAGTATAAAGTTATCCATTTGTTAGATACAGTAGGGGTTTTCGCATATAACATCTAAACTGCTAGATACACTACTTGGCGTTAAAAAGTTTGGTCGTGTAATTTGTAAGATCCAAAATGTCGGAATCGAGCCCGAAAAGTTATTTAAGCGTAGGCCCGACTTAAGTTACGAGTTACTGTTGAACCTCTATCAGACCTATTTATCGGACAATGTCACTTCCAGATGTGTAACTTACAGAAGGTACTTAGCTTTTTAAGTTTTTTGTAGTGACTGGTGAGTTTTGGCATTGTGGTTGTTTAGGATGAAATTATCGTGAATCACGATGAGGGCTGATGCAAACTCCGAAAACGTTCGAGTAATTAATTAATTTTAAGAGCCAATTACAGTAGATTGAGGAAAAGTTTGAGAAAATATAAATAATAAAGGCTTGAGGTAGTTTATGCTTGAACTACATCCTTGGTTTATAACAATCTCGTGTCAGTTTATTGTTGTTTATGTTTTTGTGCTATTTCAGGAAAATTCCCCTTTCCAACTGATTATTCCACATCCAGATCTGAACAAGAAAGGCAGGAAATCGTATTTTGTTGCGCTTGATTCTATAATCAAATCTGCAAATGTAAAGGTATTACGTAAAATTTTGACGTTATTTGTAGAAATTGTTCTGTAAGTATATCAAAAAAGTAAATATAAATATATCAACCAGTGTAGCTGCTTTTTCAATAAATACAGCGTGTTTTTTCTCTCTGCGTATTAATTTAAAGCATAGGACAAAGTTATTGTAAAACCTCAATGATCATTGCAACCGCCAATGTGACCTCAAAATTTGTCATTTAATTCATGACCAAGACTTCGTCGTTTTGTGCAGGTAGTTTACAATTTTCACGATATCGTTTTCAAAGATCTCTGCTGCTTGGCTTATTTTAACAAATTCAGTTCATTGCTTCAACTAAAAAACAAAGAAACAAAATTGCAAAATTGCGTGGTTGTGAGATTTACAGTTCGTATGCAGTCAATGCAAGCAATGGATTTATTCAAGTTCATTTAACTGTAAAATCGTCCACTTGCAAGTGCATTGCATTTCGAGTTGAAACGCCACTTCCACCAATAACATTTTATTCAAAAGGACTTGGCAAATCGCAAACAATATGCTTTCAAAATCTTTGTTATTGCAAGTACCAAGACAACACCCATTTGCGCAGATTGAAATAATTATTTTAATGTTTTAAAAAGGCAAAAAGTAAACTTAACCACATTTTAATTTGTACCATGAAGAAGCGTTGAAACTTCACGTCATTAACATGAGACAAAACTAGTTTCAGCATGACAAGAAATTTCTCATCCTCTAGGTTTGCGGACTCGATTTATTACTCCTCACCAGAATTGTTAATTGATCTAGTTGACTGATCAGTCTTTCACTGATCTAGTTGATCGGTCGATTATTTGCAGGAAGTTTGTAGATTATCTCCACCCTGCAGAATTTTGACAAAAAGCGAAACATAAAGCAGGAAGCGAAGCCAACCGGAAACCTAGGACACATCGCAATTTACTTGTAAAAACGATGGGTCAGCAGACTGTTGATAAAAGCAAAAAACGATCAATAATTTGAATAGGTTTATAATCAAACAAGAAAACATATGCATTTACGAATCAAACCAGTGGTGTTAAAGTCTTGCATCTTAGATGCAAGTTATGCAATGGCATGTGCTCCACCAATGTTATAGGTATTTCAGGGCATGTTTCAAGGCATTCAAGACATTTTTGCTTGTAGTCAGTTTCCTGCGATATTCAAAACTGCCATGAAAAGTTTGTATTGTTTGTAGATAAAAGCAGTATTTCGCCGCCTTTTAGCCAGGCGTTGCTCGAAAACTTGGTATGTTTTCCTCATGTGTTTGTTAACTTCACAGATAAAACTTGACTTGAATTGGAATGACATCGATGAAGATGAAGCGATCTATCTCGCAAGTTCTCTTCAGAATCTTAAGGAGCTGAATCTTTATAGTGCAAAAATCAAACCACGAGGAGCCAGAGCTTTGTCTGCAGCTATTAAGCACATGGAAAATCCGGTAAAAGTTTGATGTTAAGAAAGTCGCTATGGAAGAAGAAACATCATTGCAACTGTTTTAAGTTTATAGAATAATTTTAAAATGGTTTCTTGTAAATAAAAGGAATCAATAAAGCTTTTCACTTTGAACAAAAAATTGAAATGATGACGGATGACGTCAAACTTCAGTGACACACATTTGCATCCAATTTAACGACAGTTCAATGAATTGCTTACAATGCTTTGAGATAAGGTCTACCTACCTAAGATCCACGTTCTCATACATTTTTGCTCACTATTTTCATCAACAGATTCCAAATTGTTAGTGATTACACAATAGCGGTCGTACTTGAGTTACAAGTGAAAATCAGAATTTATTTTGAAGACATTTCAAAAACACTGAGTGGGGGCAGTTTGCGCACTTTATCGCCCGCTGAAACATGGTAAATGTTAAAACAAAGTATCACGTAAAACTTCATTACCCGTTAAAACAAAACATTTATAATTATACAGTTACGCAATTGCAGTAGTAGCAGTGGTTTTCATTTTCGCACCGCCAAGACGATAAAGAATAGAATAAGATGAAGACATACAACAACAGATTGATGCATGAGCCGACTGAAAGTATTGAATATTGAAGTCAAAGTATCAGCAAGTTAAAGCTCCCAGTCTGGTTGGTTGGGCAAAGCGTAACGATAATATACTGTAATATAAGAGGATAGTGAAAAGACTGAAGTGCGGCCACCGGCTTCAAAGATGTACTGTATATAAAAACGGTGTTATACTTGAGCCAGATTATACTTGAGCTACATTCTTGCTTTATAAAATTCTGCTGTCATTTAATTGTTGTTTATGTTTTTGCGCTATTCCAGGAAAATTCCCCTTTCCAACTGATTATTCCACATCCAGACCTGAGCAAGAAAGACAGAAAATCGTATTTTGTTGCGCTTGATTCTATAATCAAATCTGCAAATGTAAAGGTATTACGTAAAATTTTGACGTTATTTGTAGAAATTGTTCAAAATTATAAAAAAATTGTATTCACTAAAAACGTTGTGGAAAATATACATCAACCAGTGTAAATACTTTTTCAATAAATACAGCGTGTTTTTTCCTAACTGCCTATTAATTTAAGCATTGGGCAAATTTATTGTAAAAACTCAATGATCATTGCAACCGCAATGTGGTCTCAAAATTTGTCATTTAATTCATGACCAAGACTTCGTCGTTTTATGCAGGTAGTTTACAATTTTAACGTTATCATTTTCAAAGGTCTTGTCATTTTCAAAACTACGTGGTTGTGAAATTTAAAGTTTGTATGCAGTCAATGCAAGCAATGGATTTGTTCAAGTTCATCTTATGGTAATATCGTTCACTTGCAAGTGCACCGCATTTCGAGTTGAAACGTCACTTTCATCAATAACATTTTATCCAAATTGACTTGGCAAATTGCAAACAATTATAGCTTTTTAAGTCCTAATTTAAGTTGTTGCAAGCGCCAAGACATGTCCAACACCCAGCATTTGGGCAGATTAAAATAATTATTAAGTTTTGAAAAGCCAAAAAGTAAATTTAGCATTATAATTTGTACCATAAAGAAGCGTCTAGACTTCGAGTCGTTGACATGAGACAAAACTGGTTCTAAGATGACAAGAAATCTCCCACCGTCAGGGTTTACAGACTTGATTTATCACTCCTTACTAAGATTGTTAATTGTCATCTTCCTACACTGTACTGTACTGTATATCTGATTTCTTGAAGTTAAGATGGAAAAAATTACTCATTGGTCGAATCATAAAATGTTCAAGGATTCCAAAATGTTTTAAGATGTCACTGCTTGCAAGAAACTACATCAATTTTGCTATCACGTGTCATGTTTTGCACAAGCAATGAACATTTTCACAGAACTTACAGTATTGATCGGTCGATCATTTGCAGAAAGTTAGTAGATTGTCGCCACCTTGCAGAGTTTTAACAAATAGCAAAACATAAAAGCACGAAGCGAAGCCAGCAACCAGAAAACTAGGAAACATCGCAATTTACTTGTAAAAACGATGGGTCAGCTGACTGTTGATAAAGAATGACTTAACGAGTTTGAAGTGAGACGGACAATACGTAGCAGACCTTCAAGAACTTCGACGTTACATCAGTGAGTCGAAAGCATGCTGGCGGTCTCAGCGGATGCCTCGGCTACTGGTTTAGCGAAAAATCATACCATACGCAAAAAACGATCAAAATTTAAAAAGATTTATATTCAACTAAGAAAACATATGCATTTACGAATCAAACCAGTGGTGTTAAAGTCTTGCATCTTAGATGCAGGTTATGCAATGGCGTGTGCTCCACCAATGTTATAGGTATTTCAGGGCATGTTTCAAGGCATTCAAGACATTTTTGCTTGTAGTCAGTTTCCTGCGATATTCAAAACTGCCATGAAAAGTTTGTATTGTTTGTAGATAAAAGCAGTATTTCGCCGCCTTTTAGCCAGGCGTTGCTCGAAAACTTGGTATGTTTTCCTCATGTGTTTGTTAACTTCACAGATAAAACTTGACTTGAATTGGAATGACATCGATGAAGATGAAGCGATCTATCTCGCAAGTTCTCTTCAGAATCTTAAGGAGCTGAATCTTTATAGTGCAAAAATCAAACCACGAGGAGCCAGAGCTTTGTCTGCAGCTATTAAGCACATGGAAAATCCGGTAAAAGTTTGATGTTAAGAAAGTCGCTATGGAAGAAGAAACATCATTGCAACTGTTTTAAGTTTATAGAATAATTTTAAAATGGTTTCTTGTAAATAAAAGGAATCAATAAAGCTTTTCACTTTGAACAAAAAATTGAAATGATGACGGATGACGTCAAACTTCAGTGACACACATTTGCATCCAATTTAACGACAGTTCAATGAATTGCTTACAATGCTTTGAGATAAGGTCTACCTACCTAACATCCACGTTCTCATGCATATGTTCACTATCTCCATGAACAGGTTTCAAATTGTTAGTGATTACACCATAGCAGTTGTACTTGAGTTACAAGTGAAAATCAAGATTAATTTCGGAGATATTTCAAAGAAAGTGAGTGGGGGCAGTTTGCGCACTTTATCGCCCGTTAAAACAAAGCAAATGTTAAAACAAAGTATCACGTAAAACTTCATTACCCGATAAAACAAAGCATTATGTAACTTTACAGTTACGCAGTTGTAGTAGTAGCAGTGGTTTTTATTTTCGCACCGCCAAGACGATAAAGAATAGAATAAGATGAAGACATACAACAACAAATTGATGCATGAGCCGACTGAAAGTATTGAATATTGAAGTCAAAGTATCGGCAAGTTAAAGCTCCCAGTCTGGTTGGTTGGGCAAAGCGTAACAATAATAATAGAGGATAGTGAAAAGACTGAAGTTCGGCCACCGGTTTTAAATATGTACTTTAAATAAAAATGCAGAAAATTGCCATTACTTCCTTTTCGTTTTATTATTCATTGACCTTCAACATTCTCGTTTCTTATGCTGATGCTTGTAGCTTGTAATATAAATTTGCGTTATAGATGCATCAAAAAGATCTTCATTATACTCGCAGTATTACGCCAGAGCGTGTAACGAGTGGCGGAACCCATCTCCGCATCCAAGCAACAAGGCAACACAGCTTGGAAAACATGTCGCAGCGGTGGCGAGAAGTTGGCGACATCGTGTCCATTAGACTCGATGTAGTAGAACTGTAGTAGCAGGTGGCAGTAGACTCGATGACCGCACGGTCTATTCGCTGTCTCCTGGCCAAGTGAACCAATGACATACTGTAATTAGAGTGAACACATCGACTCTGTAAATTGCGTTATTGCGTTTTAATTTTGCTGTTACTGCATGTTCTGTATCACTTGGTGAATAAACAAACATATTCTATTCCATTAACTTTGCGTTATTACTGTACTGTATATCCGCAATTTCGCATTCAGGCAACACAGCAATCAACATTGTCGCACAAATGCACATTGACCACCTTAGGTACAGTAGAAGCATTGAGAACTATATACCACAATAAAGCCTTGCAGCACCCCGGGCATAATTTTTCGGATGGGGGCTATACTTTTAGCAAACCTGATTTGAGGAGTGCATTTTTGCTTGGGGCAAAATTTTGAGAAATAGCTTTTCGATGCGGTTTCACTCGGTGTGTGTAGGAAAAACAAAAGCAGAGTAAATTTTTAAGCGAAATGAAGAGCCAAAACGTTTGCTCATTTATTGCTCTTCCTTTTTTTTTTTTTATATTGCATGCATTCCACGGCCGCTCAGTTCGAAAGAGCGGTGGATACTGAATGATCGAAACCGAGTCGGTCAACTTTAAACCATATTAAGGCAAGAAATGATGTTTTGAAGTTATTATTGAAACCCAAGCTCATTGAAACAATTGCTCAAAATAGGTCCAAACTAAGCTTTTTTTCAAAATTTTGGGTCGGTCGTTTGACCGATTTTACTTAATTTTGAACACAGTTTTTCGGTCAACTCGATTTAATTTTCGGTCATATTATATCTAAGTTTAAAAACCATATTTTCCAACACTTCCTTGAACTATGAAGTTTATTCAAGTTTTGAAACAAGATACGTACGATCACTGAAATGGAAAATTCGAAAGCTCGGTGCGGTGAAAACAATTAATTATTTACTTGGTGTAGTAAAGTGTCATCACTTATTACTTGTAATGATGGCCAGGAATGGATCGAGATAGTTTGCTGGTGGGGTGAAGCAGTTTTGAATTAGGTTGAATGTTAACTAAATACGAGCGGCAGGTTGGCGTAGTGGTTAGAGACATCGCTATCGACCGGGAAGGTGTTGGGTTCCATTACGGGGCTGTCGCAATGGACACTATCGCCAACACCTCCAAATCGCTGCGACGTTCATGTGTTGCTGAGGCGCTACGCGAATAAACACTTTTAGCATCCTGTTCACATGTCCACTATAAGTGGCTTCACGGACCAAAGGCTTTCCCCATCACAATCAAAACGTTTAGTGCCATAATTTCAAGAATTTTGCGGTGTTCTAATTAGCGTCACATTTATTAAGACGTTTCGAACACGATAGACAACAAAAATATGCTAAAAATATTTGAATTTTCTTTCGGTCACTATGAGCGAACTGCCTAAAAAAATCAGGCAATGACTAAAAAAAAAAACAACCTAAAAGGTCGAAAGCATATTTAAGGTTGAGTAATTATAGTTCTTGTTTACTCCAACGAACTGCGATGATTTGCCAAGCAAACACACGCGGATAAGAGGCAACAGTATGAAGTTATCCACTCATAAGATACAGTGCAGAGATGGGGTTTCGCAAACAACATCTAAACTGCTAAGTTAGATACAGTACTTGGCGTTAAAAAGTTTGGTCGTGTATTTGTAAGCTCCAAAGTGTCGGAATCGGGCCAGAAAAAATTTTTAAGCTTAGGCCCGACTTAAGTTACGAGTTACTGTTGAACCTTTGTCAGACCTATTTATATACGACAATGTCACTTCAAGGTTTGTTGGTAATTTGCTTTTTAAGTTTTTTGTAGTGACTGGTGAGTTTTAGCAGTGTGGTAGTTAAGGAACGAATTATCGTGAATCATGATGAGGACGGATGCAAAATCCGAAAACGTTCGGGTGATTAATCAATTTTATGAGCTACTGTAATTACAGTAGATTGAGGAAAAGTTTCAGGAAATATGCATAAAAAAATATATGCAACGGTGTTATACTTGAGCTGCATGCTTGCTTTATAAAATTCTGCTGTCATTTAATTGTTGTTTATGTTTTTGTGCTATTCCAGGAAAATTCCACTTTCCAACTGATTATTCCACATCCAGACCTGAGCAAGAAAGACAGAAAATCGTATTTTGTTGCGCTTGATTCTATAATCAAATCTGCAAATGTAAAGGTATTACGTAAAATTTTGACGTTATTTGTAGAAATTGTTCAAAATTATAAAAAAATTGTATTCACTAAAAACGTTGTGGAAAATATACATCAACCAGTGTAAATACTTTTTCAATAAATACAGCGTGTTTTTTCCTAACTGCCTATTAATTTAAGCATTGGGCAAATTTATTGTAAAAACTCAATGATCATTGCAACCGCAATGTGGTCTCAAAATTTGTCATTTAATTCATGACCAAGACTTCGTCGTTTTATGCAGGTAGTTTACAATTTTAACGTTATCATTTTCAAAGGTCTTGTCATTTTCAAAACTACGTGGTTGTGAAATTTAAAGTTTGTATGCAGTCAGTGCAAGCAATGGATTTGTTCAAGTTCATCTTATGGTAATATCGTTCACTTGCAAGTGCACCGCATTTCGAGTTGAAACGTCACTTTCATCAATAACATTTTATCCAAATTGACTTGGCAAATTGCAAACAATTATAGCTTTTTAAGTCCTAATTTAAGTTGTTGCAAGCGCCAAGACATGTCCAACACCCAGCATTTGGGCAGATTAAAATAATTATTAAGTTTTGAAGAGCCAAAAAGTAAATTTAGCATTATAATTTGTACCATAAAGAAGCGTCTAGACTTCGAGTCGTTGACATGAGACAAAACTGGTTCTAAGATGACAAGAAATCTCCCACCGTCAGGGTTTACAGACTTGATTTATCACTCCTTACTAAGATTGTTAATTGTCATCTTCCTACACTGTACTGTACTGTATATCTGATTTCTTGAAGTTAAGATGGAAAAAATTACTCATTGGTCGAATCATAAAATGTTCAAGGATTCCAAAATGTTTTAAGATGTCACTGCTTGCAAGAAACTACATCAATTTTGCTATCACGTGTCATGTTTTGCACAAGCAATGAACATTTTCACAGAACTTACAGTATTGATCGGTCAATGATTAGCAGGAAGTTTGTAGATTGTCGCCACCTTGCAGAGTATTAACAAATAGCAAAACATAAAAGCACGAAGCGAAGCCAGCAACCAGAAAACTAGGAAACATCGCAATTTACTTGTAAAAATGATGAGTCAGCAGACTGTTGATAAAGAATGACTTAACGAGTTTGAAGTGAGACGGACAATACGTAGCAGACCTTCAAGAACTTCGACGTTACATCAGTGGGTTGAAAACATGCTGGCGGTCTCAGCGGATGCCTCGGCTACTGGTTTAGCGAAAAATCATACCATACGCAAAAAACGATCAAAAATTTGAATAGGTTTATAATCAAACAAGAAAACATATGCATTTACGAATCAAACCAGTGGTGTTAAAGTCTTGCATCTTAGATGCAGGTTATGCAATGGCATGTGCTCCACCAATGTTATAGGTATTTCAGGGCATGTTTCAAGGCATTCAAGACATTTTTGCTTGTAGTCAGTTTCCTGCGATATTCAAAACTGCCATGAAAAGTTTGTATTGTTTGTAGATAAAAGCAGTATTTCGCCGCCTTTTAGCCAGGCGTTGCTCGAAAACTTGGTATGTTTTCCTCATGTGTTTGTTAACTTCACAGATAAAACTTGACTTGAATTGGAATGACATCGATGAAGATGAAGCGATCTATCTCGCAAGTTCTCTTCAGAATCTTAAGGAGCTGAATCTTTATAGTGCAAAAATCAAACCACGAGGAGCCAGAGCTTTGTCTGCAGCTATTAAGCACATGGAAAATCCGGTAAAAGTTTGATGTTAAGAAAGTCGCTATGGAAGAAGAAACATCATTGCAACTGTTTTAAGTTTATAGAATAATTTTAAAATGGTTTCTTGTAAATAAAAGGAATCAATAAAGCTTTTCACTTTGAACAAAAAATTGAAATGATGACGGATGACGTCAAACTTCAGTGACACACATTTGCATCCAATTTAACGACAGTTCAATGAATTGCTTACAATGCTTTGAGATAAGGTCTACCTACCTAAGATCCACGTTCTCGTGCATATGTTCACTATCTCCATGAACAGGTTTCAAATTGTTAGTGATTACACCATAGCAGTTGTACTTGAGTTACAAGTGAAAATCAAGATTAATTTCGGAGATATTTCAAAGAAAGTGAGTGGGGGCAGTTTGCGCACTTTATCGCCCGTTAAAACAAAGCAAATGTTAAAACAAAGTATCACGTAAAACTTCATTGCACGATAAAACAAAGTATCATGTAGTTTTTTAGTTACACAGTTGTAGTAGTAGCAGTGGTTTTTATTTTCGCACCGCCAAGACGATAAAGAATAGAATAAGATGAAGACATACAACAACAGATTGATGCATGAGCCGACTGAAAATATTGAATATTCCAGTCAAGGTATCTGCAAGTTAAAGCTCCCAGTCTGGTTGGTTGGGCAAAGTAGCGTACGCACGGGGGGGCTCGTGGGTCAAAACCTTCCCTGTTGACGAGTGGAAAAAATTTGAAACCACTTATTTTGGACCGAGTAGCGTTTTTTCATACTGAGATTGTGTTTTTCTGTGCTGTATCAAATTGCCTAAATGATCTCGAGAAACTTTCATTGTGATGCAATAATACCGGTAGTCAAACTTTTTTGGTGTGGAGCGCTTGAACGAATGGCTGGCTCCAAATGCAAGCCTGAACCAAAGTCCGTAGAACTCACGTATAAGTTGAGCAGACAGGTTTTGGCCGGAAACACTATAGGTGAAAATGTGTCCAAAAGAAACACGTTGAGCATTGTAGTAAAGCCTACTTGGTAGGTGTTTGGGGCTAATAGACAGGTTTAGACTAAAGCTGTTGGAAATTAATTCATAAAAAGTAGTAGTTGGGTAGTTATGGAACATATAATGTCAGTTTAGCTGCAAAAGTAAGCTTAGCTATGCTGTATGGCTTATATTAAATATGAAAATGAAGATTTCAACTTCGCCTTAGATTTGTAGAGGGGAGATAATGTCGGCTTAAATATTTATTCCAGAAATGTTTATGTGATTAAAGTGATTCTGTATATACTTGGTCGTTGGATGCCTAATTGTGCACTATTGGTTTAACAGAAGCCTTGTCAAATTGAAAATAAAATAATTGCAATAGTATTACCTTTTATTGTTTATTTTCCGGTTTGACCGCCGTTCAGCGTTAGGATCTGCTGTTAGCAGGGAAGCACTTGGAGTGCGCGTATCCTAGTGGAAGAGGATGCGCGCGTTGGACTTTTGATTAGGCTACGATAAACCGATTTAGATTGCAGAAGCCAGCTTATATGAAGGATATACCCCAGGCAAGGCAGCGACAACCACACTTGATTTAAAAATAAATTTTTGCGTTTTCTCTTCAAAATCAATTTAACTTGGTCAAAAAGTAACAGTAATCCTGTCGGATAGGTCAGTTGCAAAGACGTCGCTTTCGGTGTTGGGATCCGGGCGGGTCAAATCACGCAACTCGCCGCAGCCGCAACGTTTTTTCGGAGCTTTGTTGCCCGTGCGTTAAGCCTCGAAAAAGGACCCCGCCACTCGTTACACGATTGGGCCCAGTCTACAACACCGCGAGTACATTGAAGATTTGATCTTTTTAAAAGAGTAACAGTGTTGAATGAATTGCTTTCTCCCTTAATCGAAGACCATTCGAACCATGTTTTGGGTCGGCAGAAAAAGATAAAGTGATCAGTGATTTACAGGTCATGTTAAACATGATCGACTAATAATTAATGACATGAGAGTACGAAGTTATTCAAAGCACTAGTCTATGAAGAGCTAGGGGCCTAGGATTGTCATTACGTTTTGTGGTCTGTCATCGGCACACCGCAGCAAGCCTATAGGTCTACTATACAATTGAATGTCACTTGATTGCTGGCATATCTTTATTGATGGTTTTCGTTGTTGGTGAACGCTTAACATTTCAATTCGCGTAAGAAATGTTTCTGCTCGATATTTTTGGCCAGTTATCGATCCCCTATGCTATAATTGCAGGCTTACAGCCATATTTCCATTACTTGCTTTTGTATCATCAAAATGCTTTTTATAATGTAGTCATGTCATGATAGACTAAACGAGTATTCTCACTCAATTTTTCGTCAAGTTTCTATACTGTAATTTAGATTAAAAACGCGGCTAAGCAAAGACTTCAACTTCGTTAGCAGAGCGTCGTCACTAAATCGTAATCACTGATGGTCTGAACTCTGACCTCTCAAACCAGAAGTAACCATTTTCGCTTCCTTACTACCGTAACCGATTCGTGGCTTTTGGACTACTGAATGCTTTTACCATAAGGACACAATTTTGTTTTCTTCAAGCGTTAACTAAGTCAAAATTAAGCGTTTAATAATCGCTTTTTGAACACTAAAACTGGCTTATACGACAGGTTACATCAATAGCTTTGTAATAAAACTTATTTTTTAAAAAAATATGGAAAAATGACTGAGTTATACCATTTTTTGTAACAAGTCATGACCATTTTACATAGAAAAAGATGCGCGCAAATCATTTTTCTGGACACATTTTTTTGTCCATTGTCGATTAACAATGGAACGAATGGTTTGCTCAACTTATACGTGAGTTCTACGGACTTTGGCCTGGACAAGGTCAATGGGCACTAAAGCTGTAGTAGTGTTGTGATGTCAAAAAGACATTGTTCTCAACGGCTATGGCTGGACAAGACAACGTTTCAGAGGTGAAGGCATTCTTGGAAGAGAATGGTTGCAACGCAAGCAGATAATCCGCTTGCGATGTCATAATTTTGAGCCAAACCTACTAATTGGGATAGTGGTTAAAAACATCGGCGCGGGAGGTTTTGGGTTCGATTTTTGGGCCCGTACCGGCCGTTAGCTCAGTTGTTAAGCGCACAGGTTATCGGTGCGGAAGGTCTGGGTTTCGATTCCCGGGATAGTCAAATCGGCACAGTGTCGCCGACGGCTCGCCACCGCTGCGACGTTTCTGTGTTACCCAAGCGCTAAGAGACGGGCCCCAGTGACGTTCGCAGGGGCCGGTAGTCAGCACTTCCCTTCCCCCTTGATAATTGCATAAAAAATGAAACCTTTCTATTTTAAAACAAACCGACTTTTCTTCATGCGGAGCTAGCCGAAATTGCTATCATGTTTTCATCCCAAACAACACCATCCCCCACAAAACATTTTCTTACAAGTACAATGATCATCCCTCTTTACGTCGGCGTAAAAAGTTGTACCATCCCCCCATAAGTGTTTTTACAACTCGAGCACTGATTACAAGGCAATGCTACAATACCGGTACCCGGTAGTCCAACTCTTCTGTTGTGTTTTGCTTGAAGTGCATTTTTGTCATTGATGTTGCTGTGAAACAATTAAGAAGTAGGAGTTTCCTTAAATGTGGTGTATCTGCAGTAACTATGGCTGCACACAAGTTTTTTTTTTAAATCAAATCAAATCTTGATTATACTCGTTTCATTAAATTCGTTGTTGTATCGAAACGTGGTAGCGGGTGGCGGGGCCCGACCCCGCGGCTTAGCGCCTGGGCAACGCAGCTCCAAAGAAACGTCGCAGCGGTTGCGAGCCGTTGGCTACACTGTGTCCCATTTGACCGGCCTAGGAATTGAGTCCCAAACTTTCCGCATTGATAGCGAAATCTTTTAACACTACGCTATAATCGCCCGGTGTTTTGAGAAATTTTATTAAAATATAAAAAACTAAATTGACACTGCTTTAAGTGCCAAAAGTAAGATAAAAATACTGCCAAAGACGACCATAGACCAACGAAAGATTTAAAGAGATCTGGGGCGGAACGAGGGAAGAGACATCATTGTTTTTTCGTACCGTAGGCTGACTATCTCAGGAGCTGGAGTTCTTCGTTTCCCATAGACACCCCGATTATGTGTTTGAAAGCATCTGATATCGACGCTGTGATTTGGCACAAAAATGCTTAGATAATATCGACGCTGTTTTTGACTTTAATCGGATGGATAGGGATTACTCTCGCGCATAATTTATTTTAGTTTAAAAACGTTTTGGTAGGGAGGGCAGTTTTTTCTTATGCTCCAATATCTTCACTTTTCAAATTTCAAGCGAAAAACTGCTCTCTTCATTATGAGTGTACCGTATATTGACTATTTATGACAAGGTTTAGCCTATATACGTTGTTTATGTTAATGTTGGTTCTTAAAAAAAGTTTTTTTGGAGAGAAGGAATTGTTTGTTTTACCCCATGGGTGCACCCTGTTTGTGACGTTGCGACAGCTAGCCAGCCTACTTTAGTCAATTAACCTTCCCATGGCCCAAAAATGATTTCAACTTAAATTTTTTTCAGACAAATTTTAACCACGGCCTGACAGCTTGAGTTCCTGTAAAACCTTTTCTCTCCTTAAATGAAACGCAAAGCATTAGGCAAAAGTGTGAATGAAATATCTTTGTTGTTTTCTTAGTTATGGCATTATATAGCGCACTCATGGTTAACTGCAATTTAGGCTGGAAACATTGCAATACGATGCACTTTAATACCTCTAAACTACTGTAATTGTGATGTAGTATCTTTACGTCATGACGATGTGACGTCACTGAACTTCCCCCACCCCCATTGAAAAATCCTGCGTACGCCACTAGTTGGGCAAACGTAACAATATTAATATAGTCAATAGACTGAAGTTCGGCCACCGGCTTTAATATGTACTGTAATTATAGATGCAGAAAATTGTCATTTCTTCCTTTTCATTTATCATTCATTGACCTTGAATATTCTCCTTTCTCATGCTGATGTTTGTAATATAAATTTGCGTTCTAGATAAATCATAGTGATTGTTTGCGACATACTCGCGGTATTACGCCAAAGCGAGTGACGGAACCCATCTCCGCATTTTAGCACCAGGACAACACAGCTCCGAATACTCGCCGCAGCGGTGGCGAAAAGTTGGTGACACGGTGTCCAACTTTGCATTATTATATCCACAATTTCGCATTCAAGCAACACAGCGATCAACATTGTCGCATAAATGCACATTGACCACCATAAGTACTGTAGAAGCATTTTCCAATGATTGAAAACTACACCATAATAAAGCCTTGAAGTACTGTACCCGGGGCATAATTTTTCGGATGGGGGTTTTCCGTTTTGCAGAAGCGCATTTTTTCTTGGGACAAAATTTTGGGAAATAACTTTTGGATGCGGTTTCGCTCGGTGTGTCTGGGAAAAACAAAAGCAGAGTATATTTTTAAGCAAAATGAAGAGCCGAAACGTTTGCTCAATTATTGCTCTTACTTTTTTTTTTATATCGCACGTATTCCACGGCCGTTCAGTTCGAAAGAACGGTGGATGATAGAAACCGAGTCGGTCAACTTTAAACCATATTTAAGCAAAAAATGATGTTTTGAAGTTATTATTGAAACCCAAGCTCACTGAAGCAATTGCTTACTCGTAGATTAGTCCGATCTAAGTTATTTTTTTTCAAGTTTTTTTGTCGGTCATTTGACTAATTTTGGCTAATCTTGAACACAGTTTTTCGGTCAACTCGATTTAATTTTCGGCCATATTGCAACTACAAAAAAACATATTTTGCAACACCTCCTTGAACTATGAAGTTTATTCAAGTTTTGAAACAAAATGCGTACGATCACGGAAATTCGAAATCCCGGTGCGGTGAAAGCAAAAAATAATTACTTTATGTAGTAAAGATAGTGCATGTCATCACTGATTATCTGTAGTAATGGCCTGGAATGGATCGAGATATTTTGCTGGTGGAGGAAGCAGTTGTGAATTAAGTTGAATGTTAACAAAATACGAGCGGCGGGTTGGCGTAGTGGTTAGAGACATCGACGCGGGAGGTCTTGTGTTTAATTCCCGGGATGATCAAATCGGACACTGTCGCCAACACCTCCAAATCGCTGCGACGCTGTTGTGTTGCTCAGCGCTATGCCGCAGAGATGGTTCCCGCCACTCGTTACGAGCTTGCGCGTAATACCGTGAGTGTCATGAAAACCTATTTATGCTTTGTTAACTAAAATACAAAGTTGTTGAATGTTTCCACTTTGAAAAGGGTGTAAATAAACACTTCGAAAATGTTTCAGTTCAGGGACGTGTTCAGAATTGTTTTTAAGGAAAGGACACCAAAATTTGCTACTTTTTAAAGTGTAGTTTTTTCGGCAAAGTTGCTTTGAAGCAAACCGTGAACTAAACACGGTTCTAAGAGGGTCCGGGGGCATGCTACCCCGGAAAATTTCTGAAAATTTACATTTTGCAACGACCCTTTTAGTGCTTTTTTGAACAATTTTTAAGCAAATTTTGTTTAGAGTTTTTGACCCCAGTTCTGATTCGCTTCACCAAAAAGGATGCATTTTGTTCAAACATTTCGATTTATGCGTGTTGAAGACGTAAGGCTTATTGTTACCAAAGAGGTTCAAAATTATGGAAAGATTGTATTCACTAAACACTTTGCTGAAAATGGCTGGTTGGGGATGATGCATTCCCCGCATTTCTCCTCTGGATTCACTTTTGATAACGACCAATATTGTCAACTGAGGAAGAGGGCAATTTTGCTCTAAAGCTCGTGAAACTGCATTATTTTTATTTAACGACAGCGCCACCCGAAATTATTGCGAGTAAACAATTAAGTATCCTGTTCACATGTTCAGTATAAGTGGCTCCAAAGGCCAAAAGCTTTCTGCATCACAATCAAATGTTTGGTGTCATAGTTTTACGAAAGTCGGCGGCGTGGCGCAGCGGTTTGGAGCGTCGTTTTCACGACGACCATGATCGCAAGGTTAGTGGTTCAACTCCCAACCTAGTCTCGTTGTTGCATCCTTGGATAAGATGCTTTACGATAATTATTTCTGCTTGGTGGATTCTGGCAAGCAGCAAATTAAAGAAGTCAGAAATAATCAACCAAAAAACTTGGAAACAAAGGCCACTCCTAAGCGAGTCTGGATTTGTCCTATGCATAGCGCCTCCACCGCTTTCTCGTGATAGAAGGATAAAGATGAAAAAATGAAATTTACGGTGTTGTAATTAGCGTCATATATATTGAGAAGTTTCAAACACGATAGACAACAAAAATATGCTAAAAATATTTGAATTTTCTTTCGGTCACTAAGAGCGAACTGCCTAAAAAAAATCGGACAATGACCGACAGATGACCAAAAAAAGAAACGACCTAATGGGTCGAAAGCACTTTGAAGGTTGAGTATGAGTAACTATAGTTCTTGTTTCTTCCAACGAACTATACGATGATTTGTCAAGCAAACACACGCGGATAAGAGGCAACAGTATGAAGTTATCCATTCATAAGATACAGTGCAGAGATGAGTTTTCGCAAATAACATCTAAACTGCTAGATACAGTACTTGGCGTTAAAAAGTTTGGTCGTGTAATTGTAAGCTCCAAAATGTCGGAATCGGGCCCGAAAAGTTATTTAAGCGTAGGCCCGACTTAAGTTACGAGTTACTGTTGAACCTCTATCAGACCTATTTATATACGACAATGTCACTTCAAGGTTTGTTGGTAATTTGCTTTTTAAGATTTTTGTAGTGACTGGTGAGTTTTGGCATTGTGGTTGTTTAGGATGAAATTATCGTGAATCACGATGAGGGCTGATGCAAACTCTGAAAACGTTCGAGTAATTAGTTAATTTTAAGAGCCAATTACAGTAGATTGAGGAAAAGTTTGAGAAAATATAAATAATACAGGCAACGGTGTTACTTGAGGTAGTTTATACTTGAACAACATGCTCGGTTTCTAACAATCTCGTGTCAGTTTATTGTTGTTTATGTTTTTGTGCTATTTCAGGAAAATTCCCCTTTCCAACTGATTATTCCACATCCAGATCTGACCAAAAAAGACAGGAAATCGTATTTTGTTGCGCTTGATTCTATAATCAAATCTGCAAATGTAAAGGTATTTTGTAAAATTTTGACGTTTTTTGTAGAAATTGTTCTGTAAGTATATCAAAAAAGTAAATATAAACATATCAACAAGTGAAGATTCTTTTTCAGTAAATGCAGTATAGCTATTCAACTGTGCGTATTAATGTAAAGCATTGGGCAAATTTATTGTAAAACCTCAATGATGATTGCAACCGCTACTGTGGCCTCAAAATTTGTCAATTAATTCATGACCAAGACTTCGTCGTTTTATGCGGGTATAGTTCTAGTTTACAAATTTCACGATATCGTTTTCAAAGATCTCTGCTGCTTGGCTTATTTTAACAAATTCAGTTCCTTACTGCAACTAAAGCCCGAGTCACACGAAGCTAATTTATTAGCCGCTAATGCACTAGCTGCTAATAAATTAGCCAACTCGCTTAGTGTGACCGGTTATTCGCTACTAGCTGGCAGCACTGGCTAGCTAATTTACTCGCCGCTAATAAAGTTGAACATGTTCAACTTTATTAACTACTAGCGAGCTAATTCGGCCGCACTCGCAAGATGAAAGCAATGCAAGCGTTATGACATCACAAATTGATATACCGGATATATCAGATCCACGTGTCATGGCACTCTCTGCGTTCTGCTGTACAATCCTACACAAAATCTAAAAAGATGTCGAAAAAGCAAGGGTTAAAATGGAATGGGAATGCGGTAGTAGATTTTTTGAACATTTACGAAAAATATGAAATTTTGTGGGACACGAATAATGAAAACTATTTAAAAAAAATGCCAGGGAGCACAGTTTTAAAAGATTATACGAAGAGCTTAAACATGCTGGTCCAGAGCTGCAAATTCCGGACGAGGAAACCTTAAAAAGAAAAAGTATTAAAGACTGCTACAGGATCAAGCTGAATAAAAAGAAAAAAAATCAAGAAAAAGCGGGTGTGGAACAGATGACGTGTACAAGCCAAAGCTAGTATGGTTTAATAGAGCAGTTGCCTGTCCAGCTTCTGCGCATGCAAGCCGTATTAGCCGGTTTATGACTTTCCGCTGTCCTTTCGGCATACTTGCTGTTTTTGCAGCATTCAAAATTTTGATTAATCGCCTCGTGTGACCATGTTTTGTAGCTAATATTAGCTGGATAATATGAGCAGCGAATATGCGCGTGATCGCCTCGTGTGACCATGTTTAGTAGCTAATATTAGCTAGATAATATTAGCAGCTAATATTAGCGGCTAGTAAATTAGCGCCGTGTGACTCGGGCTTAAAAAACTTAGAGACAAAATCGCAATATTACGTGGTTGTGAGATTTATAGTTCGTATGCAGTCAATGCAAGCAATTGATTTATTCAAGGTTATCCAACAATAATATCTTTCACTTGCAAGTGCATTGCATTTCGAGTTGAAACGCCACTTCCATCAATAACATTTTATTCAAAAGGTTGGCAAATTGCAAACAATTATGCTTTCAAAATCTTTGTTATTGCAAGTACCAAGACAACATCCATTTGCGCAGATTAAAATAAATATTTTAATGTTTTGAAAAGGCAAAAAGTAAATTCAACCACATTTTAATTTGTACCATAAAGAAGCGTTAAAACTTCAAGTCGTTGAAATGACACAAAACTAGTTTCAGCATGACAAGAAATTTCTCATCCTCTAGGTTTGCGGAATCGATTTATTACTCCTCACTAGAATTGTTAATTGCCATCCTCCTCCACTGTTATGTCTGGTTTCTTGAAGTTAAACGTAAAAATCACTCATTGGTCGAATCATAAAATGTTCAAGGACTCCAAAATGTTTCAAGATGTCATTGCTATTTTTACCCATTTTTACCACACCATTTTTACTCTCACGTGACATGTTTTGCACAAGCAATGAGCATTTTCACTAAACTTGTTGATCGGTCGATCATTTGCAGGAAGTTTGTAGATTTTCTCCACCTAACAGAATTTCAGCAAATAGCAAAACATAAAAGCTCGAAGCGAAGCCAACCGGAACACTAGAAAACATCGCAATTTACTTGTAAAAACGATGGGTCAGCAGACTGTTGATAAAGAATGACTTGACGCGTTTGAAGTGGGACGGACAATACGTAGCAGACCTTCAAGAACTTCGACGTTACATCAGTGGATAGAAAGCATGCTGGCGGTCTCAGCGGATGCCTCGGCTACAAGTTCAGCGAAAAATCATACAAAACGCAAAAAAAAAGATCAAAAATTTGAAAGGGGGTATAGAAATGAATCAAAAAAATATCTGCATTTACAAATTATATCAGTAGTGTTAAAGTCTTGTATCTTAAATGCAGGTTATGCAATGGCATGTGCTCCACCAATGTTTTAATTCAAAGCATTTTTACGTGCAGTTTCCAGCGATATTCGAACTGCCATTAAAAGTTTGAATTGTTTGTAGATAGAAGCAGTATTTCGCCGCCTTTTAGCCAGGCGTTGCTCAAAAACTTGGTATGTTTTCCTCATGTGTTTGTTAACTTCACAGATAAAACTTGACTTGAATTGGAATGACATCGATGAAGATGAAGCGATCTATCTCGCAAGTTCTCTTCAGAATCTTAAGGAGCTGAATCTTTATAGTGCAAAAATCAAACCACGAGGAGCCAGAGCTTTGTCTGCAGCTATTAAGCACATGGAAAATCCGGTAAAAGTTTGATGTTAAGAAAGTCGCTATGGAAGGAGAAACATCACTGCAACGGTTTCAAGTTTATTGAATAGTTCTAAAATCATTTTTTGTAAATACATAAAGAATCAATGAAGCTTTCCACTTTAGACAAAAAACTAAAATGATGCCAGATGACGTCAAACTTCAGCGACACACATTTGCATCCAATTTAACGACAGTTCAATGAATTGCTTACATTACCATAAGATAAAGTCTACTACCTGCCTAAGCTCGACGTTCTCATAGGCCTACATATGTTCACTATCTCCATGAACAGGTTTCGAATTGTTAGTGATTACACGATAGCAGTTGTATTTGAGTTACAAGTGAAAATCAAGATTAATTTTGGAGATATTTCAAAGAAAGTGAGTGGGGGCAGTTTGCGCACTTCGTCGCCCGTTAAAACAAAGCAAATGTTGAAACAAAGTATCACGTAAAACTTCATTGCCCGTTAAAACAAAGTATTACGTAAATTTATAGTTACACAGTTGTAGTAGTAGCAGTGGTTTTCATTTTCGCACCGCTAAGACTATAACGATTACGATATGATGAAGACATACAACAACAGATTGTCGCTTCAGCCGATTGAAAGTATTAAATATTCCAGTCAAGGTATCTGCAAGTTAAAGCTTCCAGTCTGGTTGGTTGGTTGGGCAAAGCGTAACAAAAAAGACTGACCGGTTGGTTAGCTTAGTTGCTTAGCACACGCTATCAGTGCAGGAGTTCTGGGGTTCGATTCCCGAGCCGATCAAAATGACTCGCCATTGTTGCGACGTTTCTTCGCAGCTGTGTTGTCCAGGCGCTAAGCCGCGGAAATGGCCCCGCAACTCGTTACACGCTTCGGCGTAATACGGCGAGTACAATAAAGATTTGATATTTTTTAGTCAAAAGACTGAAGTTCGGCCACCGGCTTTAAATATGTACTGTAATTATAGATGCAGAAAATTGTCATTTTTTCCTTTTCATTTATTGTTCATTGACCTTGAATATTCTCGTTTCTTATGCTGATGCTGATGTTTGTGATATAAGTTTGCGTTCTAGATAAATCAAAAAGATCTTCATTATACTCGCGGTATTACGCCAAAACGAGTGATGGAACCCATCTCCGCACCTTAGCACCAGAGCAACACAGCTCCGAATACTCGCCGCAGCGGTGGCGAAAAGTTGGTGACACGGTGTTTAACTTTGCATTATTATATCCACAATTTCGCATTCAAGCAACACAGCGATCAACATTGTCGCACAAATGCACATTGACCACTATAAGTACTGTAGAAGCATTTTCCAACGATTGAGAATCACACCATAATAAAGCCTTGAAGTACTGTACCCGGGGCATAATTTTTCGGATGGGGGTTTTCCGTTTTGCAGAAGCGCATTTTTTCTTGGGACAAAATTTTGGGAAATAACTTTTGGATGCGGTTTCGCTCGGTGTGTCTGGGAAAAACAAAAGCAGAGTATATTTTTAAGCAAAATGAAGAGCCGAAACGTTTGCTCAATTATTGCTCTTACTTTTTTTTTTATATCGCACGTATTCCACGGCCGTTCAGTTCGAAAGAACGGTGGATGATAGAAACCGAGTCGGTCAACTTTAAACCATATTTAAGCAAAAAATGATGTTTTGAAGTTATTATTGAAACCCAAGCTCACTGAAGCAATTGCTTACTCGTAGATTAGTCCGATCTAAGTTATTTTTTTTCAAGTTTTTTTGTCGGTCATTTGACTAATTTTGGCTAATCTTGAACACAGTTTTTCGGTCAACTCGATTTAATTTTCGGCCATATTGCAACTACAAAAAAACATATTTTGCAACACCTCCTTGAACTATGAAGTTTATTCAAGTTTTGAAACAAAATGCGTACGATCACGGAAATTCGAAATCCCGGTGCGGTGAAAGCAAAAAATAATTACTTTATGTAGTAAAGATAGTGCATGTCATCACTGATTATCTGTAGTAATGGCCTGGAATGGATCGAGATAATTATGTTGTTGTTGGGGGGAAGCAGTAGTGAATTAAGTTGAATGTTAACAAAATACGAGCGGCAGGTTGGCGTAGTGGTTAGAGACATCGACGCGGGAGGTCTTGTGTTTAATTCCCGGGATGATCAAATCGGACACTGTCGCCAACACCTCCAAATCGCTGCGACGCTGTTGTGTTGCTCAGCGCTATGCCGCAGAGATGGTTCCCGCCACTCGTTACGAGCTTGCGCGTAATACCGTGAGTGTCATGAAAACCTATTTATGCTTTGTTAACTAAAATACAAAGTTGTTGAATGTTTCCACTTTGAAAAGGGTGTAAATAAACACTTCGAAAATGTTTCAGTTCAGGGACGTGTTCAGAATTGTTTTTAAGGAAAGGACACCAAAATTTGCTACTTTTTAAAGTGTAGTTTTTTCGGCAAAGTTGCTTTGAAGCAAACCGTGAACTAAACACGGTTCTAAGAGGGTCCGGGGGCATGCTACCCCGGAAAATTTCTGAAAATTTACATTTTGCAACGACCCTTTTAGTGCTTTTTTGAACAATTTTTAAGCAAATTTTGTTTAGAGTTTTTGACCCCAGTTCTGATTCGCTTCACCAAAAAGGATGCATTTTGTTCAAACATTTCGATTTATGCGTGTTGAAGACGTAAGGCTTATTGCTACCAAAGAGGTTCAAAATTATGAAAAGATTACAATAAATATGGGACGAAAATAGCTTAAGGAGGAAAAATAAAGCCGCTGTAAATCTCAAAACTGGACGTTTCGACAACATAAATTCAGCTGTCATCATCAGCAGTGTATGCAAGGCAGTACAAAACTGTTTTGTACTGCCTTGCATACACTGCTGATGATGACAGCTGAATTTATGTTGTCGAAACGTCCAGTTTTGAGATTTACAGCGGCTTTATTTTTCCTCCCTATGAAAAGATTGTATTCACTAAACACTTTGCTGAAAATGGCTGGTTGGGGATGATGCATCCCCAACATTCCCTCTTTGAATTCACTTTTGATAACGACCAATATTGTCAACTGAGGAAGAGGGCAATTTTGCTCTAAAGCTCGTGAAACTGCATTATTTTTATTCAACGACAGTGCCACCTGCAATTATTGCGAGTAAACAGTTAAGTATCCCGTTCACATGTTCAGTATAAGTGGCTCCAAAGACCAAAAGCTTTCTGCATCACAATCAAATGTTTGGTGTCATAATTTTAAAAAATTTGCGGTGTTGTAATTAGCGTCATATTTATTGAGAAGTTTCAAACACGATAGACAACAAAAATATTTGAATTTTCTTTCGGTCACTATGAGCGAACTGCCTAAAAAAATCGGACAATGTCCGAAAAAAGAATCGACTTAAAGAGTCGAAAGCACTTTTACGGCTGAGTAATTATAGTTCTTGTTTATTCCGACGAACTATACGATGATTTGCCAACCAAACACACATGGATAAGAGGCAACAGTATAAAGTTATGCAATGGTAAGTACAGTGCAGATATGAGTTTTCGCAAACAACATCTAAACTGCTAGATGCAGTAGCTTACTTGGCGTTAAAAATTTGGTCGTGTATTTGTGGGCTAAGCTCTAAATTGTCCGAATCGGGCCCGAAAAACTTTTTAAGCTTAAGCCCAACTTACCACTTGCTGTTGAACCTCTTAGACGTATTTATAGGACAATATCACTTCAATAGTTGTAGGTAATTTGCTTTTTAATTTCTTTTTTGTAGTGACTAGTGAGTTTTGGCAAAGTGGTGGTTAAGGAACAAATTATTGCAGATCATGATGAGGGCTGATGCAAACTCCGAAATCGTTCGAGTAATTAATTAATTTTAAAAGCGAATTACAGTAGATTGAGGAAAGGCTTGAGGAAACATAGCCTACAAGAATAATAAAGGCAGTGGTGCTACTTGAGCCAGAATATGCTTGAGCCACTGAATATGCTTGGTTTATGAAGTTAATTCTTGTTTATGTTTTTATGCTATTTCAGGAAAATTCCCCCTTCCTTCTGATTATTCCACATCCAGATCTGACCAAAAAAGACAGGAAATCGTATTTTGTTGCGCTTGATTCTATAATCAAATCTGCAAATGTAAAGGTATTTCGTAAAATTTTGACGTTTTTTGTAGAAATTGTTCTGTACGCATACCAAAAAAGTAAATATAAATACATCAACCAGTGTAGATTCTTTTTCAATAAATGCAAATTGGTTTTTCTTCTCTGCGTATTAGTTTAAGCATTGAGCAAAGTTATTGTAAAAACTCAATGATCATTGCCACCGCTACGTGGCCCCACAATTTGTCTTTTAAAATATCATGACCAAGACTTCTTCGTTTCGTTGTAGGTAGCTTACAAATTTTACCATATCGTTTTCAAAGATCTCTGCTGCTTGGTTTGAGTTAACAAATTAAGTTCATTACTTCAACTGAATAATTTAAAAACAAAATCGTGAAATTACGTGGTTGTGAGATTTAAAGTTTGTATGTAGTAAATTAAATAAATAAATAATTGAGATTATTTTTAAATTATGTTGAACTGAAAGTTCAACAGTAATTGAGGGAGACTGCGAAGTGAGCTTGCGCTCTTCGAGTCAGCAGCTTGCGCTCTTCTAGTCAGCAGCCACTCGTTATATCGGTTCCAGCCGCGAATCGAACTCGTTACGAAGGATCTATCACTTGCGCACGATACCTAGTAATCTATCAACTACGCGCGGTGCCTGCGCGCGGTACGTCTCTGACATAGTAATCAATGCCAGCAATGGATTTATTCAAGTTCATCTTACAGTAATATCGTTCACTTGCAAATGCATCGCTTTTCAAGCTGAAACGCCGTTATTACCTATAACATTTTATTCAAAAGGTTGGCAAATTACAAACAATTATACTTTCACAATCTTTATTAAAGTTATTGCAGGTAGCCTACCAAGCAATACCATTTAGCGCAGATTAAAATATAAAGTCAAAAAGTAAATTTAGTAACATTTTAATTTGTACCATGAAGAAACGTTAAGACTTCGAGTTGTTGAAATGACACAAAACTAGTTTTAGCATGACAAAAAATTTCCCACCTTCTGGGTTTGCGGACTCGATTATTACTCCTCACTAGAATTGTTAATTGCCATCTTCCTACACTGTATGTCTAGTTTCTTGAAGTTAAACGTAAAAATCACTCATTGGTCGAATCATAAAATGTTCAAGGACTCCAAAATGTTTTAAGATGTCACTACTTGCAAGAAACTACATCAATTTTGCTATCACGTGTCATGTTTTGCACAAGCAATGAACATTTTCTCCGAGCTTACTGATCGGTCGATCATTTCCAGGAAGTTTGTAGATTCTCTCCACCTAACAGAATTTTAGCAAATTGCAAAACATAAAAGCACGAAGCGAAGCCAACCGGAACACTAGAAAACATCGCAATTTACTTGTAAAAACGATGGGTCAGCAGACTGTTGATAAAGAATGACTTGACGCGTTTGAAGTGAGACGGACAATACATAGTAGACCTTCAAGAACTTCGACGTTACATCTGTGGATAGAAAGCATGCTGGCGGTCTCAGCGGATGCCTCGGCTACAGGTTCAGCGAAAAATCATACGAAAAGCAAAAAAAAAAAAATCAAAAATTTGAAAAGGTTTATAATCAATACAAAAAACATCTGCATTTACCGATTATATCAGTTGTGCTAAAGTCAGGGCGGTCGAGAGCCAATAGAGGCCCGGGGCCACATAGCGAAAAGGGGTCTTCGATGATGTCATTGTTAACTTAGTTTGCGAAAACGATAGAATCGGTATGCCGTATACTCTTCTGTGAATTCTGACCCCATTTTTGCCTATGAAGTTAAGTTTTTACCGTATGGTGGTTTAATGCGGACATGCAACAGCACAATGTCTTGGGTTTAAAAATTGTACAATAGAGAGTGAATTTTTTTGCAGCACTTTCTTGCAACTTTCGTCGCTTGCGCTTAGATGCTCCACTCTCAAACTTTCTTTTGACATTTTAATTAAAATATACCGGTAATCTTACTCTCCTAGTCAAAAAAGCATGGTTTGTTGTCTGTGATATTTTTTACCCATAGTACAAACAATTAAGTTACGGTTCTTGCTAGAGGTCAAAGTGGTCACTCATTTGACTCAACTGCAGAACCTTGTTTCTTTAATTGTTTCTTCTTGGTCGTTAGTTGAGGCGCTATCATCATTTTTCCAATTCACTCCAGCCCGAAGATATGCGCATTAAACTATAGTGCTGTATCCAATGCGGCAGTTTGTTTGCAAAACTAAAGTTTTTTACCACAGTTTAGATGCAGTATTGAAGCACAAATGCTTTGTTCTCGACGTAACTCAGGGTTGATAATCGATACCCAAAAAAGTAAAGAAATAATCGATATTCGATAATTCACCAAAAAGTAAAGAAATAATTGATTTTGATGGTAGTTTAAAAAAGTAAAGAATAAAGAATATTGTCATCGATAATCGATATTAAACTGAGCATTTAGCGGTGTACGCCAAGCATTTTTTGTGATGTTCTCACATTCATGGGGTAGCTTACAGACAAACGACGAACATAGTATATGCGAAGCAACTTTGCTATTAAAATTTTTTTTTTGATTTTTTTGGCACAAAAAAAAATTAACAGCAACAACGAGGTAATAACATACCGACGTTCATTTTAAATTTACAAAAGTGATATAAAGTAACCTGGACAAAAAGAGTCAAATATGGAATATCGACTTGCGCCGAAAAAAAAAGTAAAGACAAGGCCATATTCGATACTCATTCAAAAAAGTAAAGGCTCCAGTGCATTCGATGAACAAAAAGTAAAGAATATCGCCATCGAATATCAGTTACAATCGATTTTTCCCAACCCTGACTAAACTGATACTATTCGAGCCTTTGGGCTCAACTAAAAATCCAGAAATTGGTTCACTTAAAATAGAATCACGCATCTTCCACACTAAATTCGTAATCTTGCCAGCAGTCTTACATTTGCAATTCAACTTCGTTCTAGCTGTTTTTCATATAAGACCCCAGCGTCTTGTTTTTTTTAAGTTTATTGTCCATCAGGTCCAATTTACCGTTATAGTCCTATAGACAGCAAGTAGAAAGCACTTGGTTATCATAGCTACTTAATAAGGAGATGTGACTTAATAATCGTACGATAGATTAAAAGGTTTTTGCCTTTTCTTAACCCTTGGATGCAGGAACGGGTCAGATAGGCCCGGCATGATTTTATTTTTGTCGTAATTTCAACACATTTTTAGGTTTACCTTTGACTCTTCTATTTATCTTCCACAGCTTCATAGTGGTGTGTTTTACACATTTAGTTTTGAAAAAATATCATGCATGATGAAGAAAACAGTAATTATTTAGTACTACCCCGCGTTTTCAGTAACCGGGCCTCCTAGGCCCGGGGTGCTAGTTCTGCTTTATGCGGTACTATTGTTTTTAGATGAATTGCTGAATGGAGGCTGAATTCATTTCGAGTCTTCCCATGACTGTATCTTTTGTGTTGGCATTTTGTAGTATTATATAAACACATTAAAACGTGAGATTCGCTCCTACGTGAATGTATAGTGGATTTCTAATCTGCTTCAATCAAATTATTTCTTGTATTATCAGCTGAACTGTAACAATACCCCAGCAAAAAAGGTATTGTTGCATCATAAATCGCGTCAATAGTCTGACGATCAATAATCACTAATAGCTTTTCATTTTTGGTACCGTAGTACAGTAACAAGGTTGTCAGTGATATGTGAAAATAAGTCCAACAGTCAAGCACTTCAAAGAGTAGGAAAGCTCGGAGGTTTTTGCATCCGTAGAATAGCATTTGTCCAATAGCTCGCCGATTTGCATACAGTACTTCATTTATTTATTGTTAGATAGCTAGGCTATATTATCTGAAAAATGTCAAAACGAAAATCTGATGGTTCGTATCTTCGGGAAATAGAGGATGTGGTAGACGAGGGAGTCCTAGATCAAGATGAAGAGTCGGATTGTTCAGAAGATGAAGATTTTGAAACAATGACATCGTCAGATGCTCCTACTTATAGTGTACGACTAGAGGGTTTAGCATCAACAGCATCATCCAGTGAAAGTGAGTTTAGCGAAGGTAATTTATCTTTTACATCTGGGAATTCCGATGATGACAGTAAGGAGCCTAAAGGAGCTACAAATCGGACTGGTCACAATGGTACGTACTGGAGTGAAAATCCCCCTCCAAGTAGAACGTCATCTTCTGCATCTGAGAATTCCGATGATGAGAGTGAGGAGCCTAGGGGAGCTACAAATCGGACTGGTCGCAATGGCACGTACTGGAGTGAAAATCCGCCTCCTCCAAGTAGAACGCAAAGACACAATATTTTGCCACAAAATACTGGTACAAAAAGCGGAGTACAAACATATTCGCCACGTGACGCTTTCAAATTACTTCTCACTGAAGAGATCATAGAGGAAGTATGCCGATGTACAAATTTGGAAGGAAAGAGAGTTGCCACCAGTAAACGCAAGACGTGGAAAACCTTGTCTAAGGAGGAAGTCTCAGCGTACCTTGGACTTGTTATTTTTACCGGTTGTGAGAGGCAGTGGGATGTACCAACTCGCGAGCTATTTGGTAATGAATCTTCAAATCCCTTTTACAAAGCCACGATGTCCGTAGAAAGATTCGAAGACATTCGACGCTTCATGAGATTCGATGACAAAAGAACGAGAGCGGTTTGTTTGCAGACAGATCATATGGCTACATTTAGATACATTTGGCATCTGTTTATTTCTAACTGTAGCAAATGGCACAACCCGAGTGAATGCGTCACCGTAGATGAACAACTAGTGCCTTACAGAGGACGATGTAAATTCATTCAATACATGCCCAGCAAGCCAGGAAAATACGGTATAAAAATTTTTTGGCTTTGTGATTCTACGACATATTATGGCTTCAATGGAATTGTTTACACTGGAAGGCAACCAGGTGAAGCAGTCAGGAGAAATTTGGGTTATAGCATTGTGCAAGAATTATGCACTCCCCTCAGGCACAGTGGTCGCAATGTGACTATGGATAACTTTTTTACTGGAGTCCAACTAGCTCAATCTTTTTTGGAGAAAAGCTTAATACTAGTTGGAACTCTTCGAAAAAATAAGCCAGACATACCACGTATAATGAAAGCTACTAAAAGCCGACAATTGCATAGCACGGAGTTTGGGTTTAATGGAAACATTAGTATGGCAAGCTATGTTCCTAAGAAAGGAAAAGCAGTAATTTTATTGAGTACTATGCACCATGAGAGAGCAATTGATGAAGAGAGTCGCAAGAAAAAGCCAGCGATGATAACGTATTACAACAAAACGAAGTGCGGTGTAGATACTTTCGACCAGATGATAGGAACGTATACTTGCAAACGACAAACGAGAAGATGGCCTTTGATTATGTGGTATAATATACTGGACGTTGCAGCTCTGAACGCGTTTGTCGTATTTACAGATCAACACCCTGAATATGAAAGTGGTAAGTCTCATAAGCGACGTCTTTTCTTGAAAAAACTGGCCAAAGAACTGGTCATTCCCCACATGAAACACAGACTACTGATGACCTCAAACCTCCGAAACTGTGTTACTGATGCAATGCAACGCTGTGGTGTCAGAAAAGAAGCTGCTGAGTCTGCTTCCTTCTCAGCGACAAGAATCGTAGCAAGAAAACGTTGTCATTATTGTCCCTCGAAAAAGGACAGAAAAAGCTCTGTAGCATGCAAGAAATGCCACAGCAATGTCTGCAAAGAACACAGTGATGTTATTTGTAAAAACTGCCAGTAAAATTCTTAGTTTGCGTATTTTTTGAATGGTGTGATGTTTAAAATAATTTTTCTTTCGTTCTTCTCAAGTGGTAAAGCAGTTCGCTTTTTATTTTTGCAGCTGAATTCGTTCAGTATGTAACTACAACATGTTTGACATAAATAGCAACGTTTTATCGCACAGAAAAAAGTTACTATTTCATCTTATAGCGCAAAAACTATCCACGAGGAAAAAGTGGGTCTCACGGGCCCGGTTTTTGCATTAGTGTGTGTGCGGAGGTTCCTGCATCTAAGGGTTAAAATATCAAAATGCTTTTTATAAGTTAACTCAAGTTACTTACGCAATTTTACACTAATAAGCTCACGATCAAATTAAAAAAATAAAGTAATCGTAAAAGTATTTACTTGCAGACGCAAAATGGGGCTTCTTAAAACTACGGGGTCCGTAACCAAAGGGCTCCCCTGGCCTACCCTCTCGACGGGGCTGGTGAAAGTATTATATCTTAGATGCAGGTTATGTAATCGCATGTGCTCCACCAATGTTATAACTCAAGGAATTTTTACCAGTAGTTTCCTGCGATGTTCAAAATTGCCATTAAAAGTTTGTATTGTTTGTAGATAGAAGCTGTATTTCGCCGCCTTTTAGCCAGGCGTTGCTCAAAAACTTGGTATGTTTTCCTCATGTGTTTGTTAACTTCACAGATAAAACTTGACTTGAATTGGAATGACATCGATGAAGATGAAGCGATCTATCTCGCAAGTTCTCTTCAGAATCTTAAGGAGCTGAGTCTTAGAAAAAACACAAGCGAACCACAAGGAATGAGAGCTTTATCTGCATCTATTAAGCATATGGAAAATCCGGTAAAAGTTTGATGTTAAGAAAGTCGCCATGCAAAGAGAAACATCATTGCAATGGTTTCAAGTTTATTGAATAATTTTTAAAATCATTTTTTGTAAATATAAAGAATTAATAAAGCCCTCCACCTTAGATGAAAAATTGAAATGATGCCAGATGAGGTCAAATTTCTGTGACAAACATTTGCATCCAATTTAACGACAGTTCAATGAATTGCTTACATTACTATGAGATAAGGTCTACCTACCTAAGATCCACGTTCTCATACACATGTTCACTATCTCCATGAATAGGTTTCAAATTGTTAGTGATTACACCATAGCAGTTGTACTTGAGTTACAAGTGAAAATCACGATTAATTTTGAAAATATTTCAAAGAAGCTGAGTGGGGGCAGTTTGCGCACTTCGTCGTCCGTTAAAACATAGTAAATGTTAAAACATGGTAAATGTTAAAACAAAGCATTATGTAAAACTTCATTGCTCGTTAAAAATATATTATGCAAAACGTTAAAAACATAACGTTAAAAACAAAGCATTATGTAATTTTATAGTTACGCAGTAGTAGTAGTAGTAGTAGTGGTTTTTATTTTTGCACCGCTAAGACAATAAACAATAGAATAAAATGACGACATACAACAACAGATTGATGCATGAGCCGACTGAAAGTATTGAATATTGAAGTCAAGGTATCTGCAAGTTAAAGCTCCCAGTCTGGTTGGTAGGGCAAACGTAACAATAATAATACAGGATAGTCAAAAGACTGAAGTTCGGCCAACAGCTTTAAATATGTACTGTAATTAAAGATGCAGAAAATGGTCATTTCTTCCTTTTCATTTATCATTCATTGACCTTCAATATTCTCGTTTCTTATGCTGATGCTTGAAGCTTGTGATATAAATTTGCGTTATTTATAAATCAAAAAGATCTTCATTATACTCGCGGTATTACGCCACAGCGTGTAACGAATGGCGGAACCCATCTCCGCACCTTAGCACCAAGGCAACACAGCTACGAAAACATGTCGCAGCGGTGGCGAGAAGTTGGTGACACTGTGTTTAACTTTGCGTCATTACTGTACATTCGCAATTTCGCATTCAGGCAACACAGTAATTGAGAACTACACCATAATAAAGCCTAGGAGTACCCCGGGCAAAATCTTTGGGATGGGAGCTTTGCTTTTTGCAAACCTGATTTGAGGAGTGCATTAATTTTCCTCGGGACAAAATTTTGAGAAATAGCTTTTGGATGCGGTTTCGCTCGGTGTGTGTGGGAAAAACAAAAGCAGAGTATAGAAATGAAGAGCCAAAATGTTTGATCAATTGCTCTTGTTCTTTTTATCGTTTTGCAAGTAATAAATGCAGAGCGCTATTCTCCGTATGAAGCAAAAACGCCGCATCTGCAAATTATACAGCCGTTTTCGAAAAAAAAATGCGAAACAACTATTCCATTCTTAAAAGGACAAATTAATGTTTCGACTATAACCAAAGTCTCGTCAGCCTTGCTACGCACAGCCAATCCAGGCTAAACTCATTCCAGGCTGTAAAGACTTTTTTTGGATTGCTTTACCTGTACATCTCGACTTCATCTCTTTTCTAGGTTGTGCCCTATTTTTGGCAGGCGACTGGCCCCAAACAACGATACCCAATGAAAGAACCTATAACCACTAACCCACAACTAAGTTACCGGTAGCCTAACTAGCCCACATCACTAGAAGCCCCCATGGCAACCCACTCATTTGCAGCTGCAGACGCGTTTCGACCTTATTATGGTCTCATCAGTGCAGCATAGCAACCTCCCACCTTCCTGAAAAAAAAAAAATTCTAACCTTCAAAAGAACTACACACTCCAAATCTAAGCCTCTACTCGTTCTGCTCAAGGTAGAACATTTGAAATAAAACCATGAAGAAAATAATACAGGCTGGATTATGATGTCACAGATTCCCTGTAAACAATCGATAAGAAAAGAAAAGTCCGGTTGGTTTAAACATTATTTTCCCGGTGATCTGAGAAGGAATTTTTTGTTTAAGGTTTGTAACTATACCAGTTACCAAAACCTACAAAAAACCTTTCTGCCCAACCCGTTCGCCCGTGAAAAAGCGAAGGACAAGACAGGCACTGTGTCTGCGCATGCAGCCCAGAAAACACAGTGAACGTCAGCGCTTATCGGTGGTTTAAACATCAATATCCCGGTACGTTTGTCGAACCGCATGTACAGTTACAGGATCCAGCAAGATGATACAAAGAAGGATATGTAAGTCAAATAGAATTTTTCTTTCCTACACTTCTCCGATAGGCACCCCCAAAGTCAGGCAACAACAAAGCCCAAAGTGTCAGGGTAAAAATAGGTCCAACAATAAGAGTACAGTCTTTTAATGGAATGGAAAATGGTACTCCCCCATACAGGTGGGAAAATTTCCATCCTCGGCTGTCACCAAGGTTGGAAACCGAAACTCAAACCTAAACCTGAAAACTCGGTTTTAAAGGAAATTTTGGAAACCCAAACTGAAACTGACACGGACTTAACCAAATTTTTGAAAACCTAAACTTGAACCAAAACCGTTTTTTCCTGAAACGTCAAAACCAAAACTGAAACTAAAACCTTATCAAAATTTTCTAAGGTATTGGGTTTTAAAAATTGTCATCACCATCATTACCAGTACAGTTCCTTTTATGTTGAGCATCAAATATAGAAGCTGTGAATACTAATTTTTGAGTCTTTGGTTTCACCGGACTCGGAATTATACCCAAATCGACATTTTCTGAAGCAATTGCTTTTCTCACTTGGCCATCTGAGTTGCTATTTATTATTGTGATCAAACAAAAACGCCAAGAAGTAAAGCATTTGAATAATTCCTATTCAAAATATAATAACTTTCTTGGATGAAACTTTAACCGAAACTGAAACCCAGAAACCGAAGCTGTGCGTAAGCAAAACTTCAACCGAAACTGAAACCTATTTTTCAATTAACCGTGAAACCAAACCAAAACTGAAACCTGACATCTGGGTTTTAACACACCGAAACTGAAGTAGTAGGAGATGCGCCATTTCAGACCAAAAGTGGTGTGCAAATTGGTGTGCAGACGATGATGTCATGCGTCGCGATCAACCTACGCGTCACGATGATCTATGCGTCTCCAAAAAAGCAAAATATTTCCGCTCTTTTAGAGATTACGTAGTTCAGTAATTTGCGGTAATACGGAATATTTAGTTTAGTTTACAACGTACTTGCTAATTTAATTGCATTGACAAAATTGCTTGTTTACTGATTGACATAATTTGATTTTATCTATGTTAAGTTATGTAAATTGCTTTTATATTTAACGTTTTTATGTTTGGACATTGCAAGTTTGCATTCACACCCAAACTATTACATTGATTTTCAGCATGAATCCCTTTTCACAGGTTAATTTTTTTTATTTAAAAGTGTTTTTTTTATTATAAAATAAATTACGTAAACATTTAATTACTTCTAAAATTTTTTGTTACAGTATTGAATTTTATGCAATTAAAAATTTAGTAGTTTTTTTATTTTATGATGAAAGAAATATCGTTTCAACGCTTCTTACTTAAAATTATGGTTGCATTTTAGTTTCACATATTTGATAGAATTTATACTTTAGTTACTTTGATAACTCTAAAGTTGTTGTTACATTATTTCTTTTCCTGTATTTTAAAAAAACTTTTGCCTTAATGTTTTACAAAGAATTATTTACCAGTTCAATAACTTAGGAAATTATTGTTACATTCTTTTTTTTTTTTTTGAAAGTATTTTTATTATAAACTAAATTATGTACAGATTTAATTATTTCTAAAATTTTTGTTATAGTATTGAATTTTATGCATTAAAAATTATGCTCTCGTTATGGTTTTACACAAAATTATTTAAAAATGTCATAGTTTTACTGTATTATGAAAGAAATATCGATTCAATATTTCTTAGTTAAAATTATCGTGAATTTTATTTTCACATATTTTGATAAAATTTATACTTTGGTTATTTTGATAATTCTAAAGATGAGGTTACATTATTTTTTTTCCCTATTTTGAAAAGCTTTTACACTAATATTTTATAAAAAAGTATTTACCGAAGCAATAACTTGGGAAATTATTGTTACATTCTTTTCACGTATTAATTTTTTATTTGAAAGTATTTTATTATGAAATAAATTATGTAAAAATTTAACTATTTCTAAAATTTTTTTTGTTATTGTATTGAATTTCAGCTATTTAAAGTTACGCTTTTGCTATGGTTTTATGCAAAAAAGTATTGAGGCAGTTGCTGAGTTGTCTTAATGACAAACATACCACCAGATGGGGTTGTTGAGTTGACTTGGTCACAAACAAAATACTAGATGCGGTTTCTGAGTTGCTGTCAGCAGTTATACTGTTACGTACCACAAATATAAAATCATTTTATTTATTTAAATGTGGACAAAATTCGCACAGACGATTATTTACGAAAAAAAAAAAATAAATGAAGGAAACAGGTATTTGACTTTCATGGAAGTTAGTGTATATTGTATAATAGTGTGTAAGCTTGCTTATATTGGCTCGGAAACGTCATGGATGCTGAAATAATTTGTGATATCTGCCACAAAAAATTCACGAACAAGTTTAGTTTAAATCAACATGTGAAAACAATACATGAGAAGAAAGAAGACTTTACATGTATGAAATGCCAGAAAAACTTCAAGGAGATACACCACTTAAAACGTCATCAGCAAAAGTGTGGAAAATGTAGAAGATGTGGAGCACAATTGGATTCGCTGACAGATTTTGCGAAACATTCTTGCAAAAGAAAACAAGCTGAAAATCAAAAAACGCCAACTAAAAAAGCAAGAAATTCGTATCGAAAACGGAATTACACTGGCACTTTTCGAGCAAAGAACCGGAAGGAGTTTGAGATTTTGGAAAATGAATACTTGGACGAAGAGGGCCCAGAATTGCGGGAGTTTCTTTCAAAATACTGGTCCAGCATCAGAACTTTCTCAAAACATGGAAAAGTACAGAGCTTACATAATTTTTACTTTCGAAATTTTGAACACATGATCGACACAATTGCTGAAAGAATAATGAGGGATCAACAAACCAGATTCAAACTGAATTATAGCTTTGGGTATGTCCTGAGGAATATTGACACCGACGAACTCCGTTATTATCACCCCTCTAGCAACAACGCTCAAGTATTGGACGCAGCTGTGACCATAAGCAACAGCAACGAGTTAGAGGAATTTTTACTAAAGATAGCAGCGGAGGATTTTTTGAAAAATTTCAACCGACCGGATACAAAGTGGAAATTACTCCAGATCACGAATTTGGTCTTCTACCTCAATCATTTGGCGGATGCACCTCTGTCAGAGCTGTAGAGCTTGTAGAGCTTCTGTAGACTGTAGAGCTGTAGAGCTTCCAGACTTTTTAACACATAATCGAGGAGTGGTGAATCACAGAGCCAACGACAATCTATGTTTTTTTCGCTGTTTATCTACATTCTGAGGTACTGATAAACGACGGTGTGAACAGGATCATAACAGTTATTTACCGCTTATTGCAAACATTTTTATATCGATCCCGATCAGTTTCACGGCGTTCTTCTTATTGATTTTCCAGAGATAGAAGATTTTTTTGAGATTAATATTGTCGTTTACGAGCTCCAAGATAAAAAAAGCGAAACTACAGTAATACAGCGTAGTCGCGAGTTGTACGGCGAAACCATGCAATTGAATGTTTTTAAAACTCATTTAAGCTTGATTGTTGACTTTGAAAAGTATTGCGATATTTACCAATGCCAGCGATGCGATAAACTATGGTATGGACGAAAAGATTTTTTGAGACACACCAGCTCTTGCGACCAAGCTGTTACACAATCTTTTCCTGGAGGTATTTTTAAAAACCAACCAACTATTTTTCAAAAATGAGAAGATGTAGACGTTTTTGTACCCCACGATCAACGACATTACCCTTTTTACTGTTGCTACGATTTCGAGTCGATTTTAAGTCAAAACAATTTGCCTGAAAACGGTGAAAAACTTTTTTTTACTTTCAAACACATCCCTTTAAGTGTGGGCATAGCTTCCAATATCCCAAATTTTGAAGATCCCATTTGTTTTGTTTCTAAGGGTAACGAAACTGTATTAGTTCAAAAAATGGTTGATTATTTGGAAAAACTCTCAGATGCTGCATATGCAATCCTGCAGGAAAGATATGAATACGTGTTTGATGCTCTTGCTCTCAGTCCCAACTGTCGGAGCGAAAAACTTTTAAAAGAATTTAATGCTTTCATTCGAGAACTCCCTATACTGGGTTACAACAGCTCTAAATACGACCTTCCTTTAATTCAAACCATACTGATTAGCGAATTGGTGGAAAAAATTGATTTTGTGATTAAAAAAGCAAACACTTATCTCTGTTTAAAGACTGCCAAACTTCGATTTTTGGATATTCGAAATTACATTTCTCCTGGTTTTAGCTATCGATCTTTTCTTTTGGCTTACGGCTGCACTGCAGAAAAATTTTTCTTTCCTTATCGCTTCATTCGTGATTTAAAAGCATTAGAACATCCGTCTGTTCCACCGTACGAGGCATTTTTTAGTGAAATCACAAATTCTAACATCTCTCTCTCAGAATATGAGTTTGTCAAGAAGATCTGGAAAGAAAAAGAGTGGAAGACTCTCAAAGATATGCTCATTTATTACAACGTGATGGATTGTGGGCCTTTTGTTGAAACTGTAGGTAAAATGTTACAGCCTTATTTGGCACAAGGTATTGATACATTTAAATCTAGCTTTTCTGTTAGTGGAGTTGCTAAAATTCAAATGCTCCAGAGATGTGAAAAAGAAGCTTTTTTCTGTCTGTTTCCCAAACGACACGCTGACCTTTATCATACTTTGAGATCCAACATCACAGACGGACTATCCATTGTTTTTGCCAGACTAGCTATTAAAGACGAAACAAAAATTCGTCCTCATGAGATATCTAACCCAGAAACGTGCAAGAAAGTAATAGGTCTTGACGCGAATAGTTTGTATTTGCACGCTATATCCCAAGACTTGCCTTGTTCATACTTTATTCGCTATCGAGAAAAGATCATTATCGCCCAGATCCTTGCTGCAAATACGGGCTCTCATCCTATCAATGGTTAAAATGGATCAGTCACACCCAAAATAAAGAAATTCAGCACAAATATTCAGGTCAAGGTGAAAAGAAACTGACTCAACACTCGTTGATTGTTGACGGGTTCGCTCCAGCGACTAATGAAGTTTTTGAATTTGATGGTTGTTTTTGGCACGGATGCGACAAGTGTTCAGCAAATCCAGACGGTAGTCCCAAAAAAGTTCATCCGGTAAACGGAAAAACCTATGAACAGCTTTGACAAGACACCTTGAATAAGACCAAAAAGTTGGAGGAAGCAGGTTATAGAGTCAACAGAATAAGAGAATGTGAGTGGAAAAAACTAAAAAGAAATCCGGAAGTTGCTTCATTCCTAAAAAAGCTGAAGTGTGTAGAGCCTCGCAAACAGCTGACGTTTGAAAAAATTATAGAGGGCATCCGATCTGAATCACTTTTTGGGTTGCTTATCTGCTCTATCCACACCCCGGAAGAATTAAAATCAAAGTTCTCTGATTTTCCACCGATCATAAAAAACACAACGATTTCACGTTCTGATGTTGGAGAATACATGCAAAAAATCGCTGAAGAACAAGGATTTTTGAAAAAACCGAGAAAGTATCTCATCAGCAGTTATTTTGGAGAAGAGATTCTTATCAACACTCGGATGGCAAAATTCTATCTGGAGTTGGGGTTAAAAATCACTCGCATCCAAGAATTTATTCAATTTTTTCCCATGAAGTGTTTTGACGAACTATCCCAGGAAATTGTGCAAAACCGTCGTCTTGGCAATATCGACCCAGATAAAAAAGTGTTAGCGATGACGTCAAAGCTCTGTGGTAACAGTCTTTACTCTGCTACTCTTTTGAATCGAAGCAGACACCATGCTGTTACGTATCATACCGATTCCAACATCAATGAAGCAATCAATAACCCACGGTTTTCGCACTTGGAACAATTGAAACCCGGTCTATGCGAAGTAAAGAGCTTGAAAAAGCAAATCAAGAACGACCTCCCCATTCAATTAGGTATCTCTGTTTATTTAGAAGCAAAACTTCACATCCTTAAATTTTTTTACCACTTTTTGGATAAGTTTATCCCCAAAAAATGCTATTCATTGATCGAGAGCGATACAGACTCTCTTTACTTTTCTATTAGCCGTGATTCTTTAGACGACTGTGTCCCTCAACATCTCAAAGAAGAGTATTTTAGAGAAAAAAGGAAGTATATGCCGACAGAGTGCTGTGATGAGTGCCTAAGCAAGTTCATTGACGTCAAAGTCTCTGGAGGTATCTGGACATCACCTTCTTGCTGTCAAAAAATAAATGCTTTTGATACAAGGGTGCTCGGATTAATGAAAACCGAGTATGAAGGAGAAAAGGCGGTTGCTTTAACTTGCAAAGCGTATTTTTGTGAGGGAAAAAGCAAAAAACAAGTCTGCAAGGGCGTTAGTATCCGACAAAATTTTTTAACCTTTGAAAAATACTTCCAAGCACTTGATTCTACGCAACCATTAAGCGTTGTAAATAGAGGGTTTATTACTCGAAAACACAATATCTTGACATACCACCAAGAAAAAAGAGGATTGTCTCCTTTTTACTGCAAACGGGTTGTTCATGAAGACGGAATTCACACATCTCCCCTAAATCTATAATTCTACTTTACAATCAACCGATTTTATGTGAAGAGTTAGGGCTGGATCCATTTATTTTAAATTCACTGCTTTGAAAAATAGTTCGTTGAGTTTGGAGACTTCAAATTCATTGGCTTAAAAAAAAAAAAAAAAACCAAAGTCATCAAAAGCACATGAGCGGATTCAACTTTAATCCGACCCTAGAACATATTTTGTTGAATCTTGTTTGCATTTTATTTCGCGTCATGTGAATACTTGATTTGTGTTAGGAATAACGTTTGATTATCCAAACTGAAGTGGACATTACTGCTATTTTGCGAAGAGAGCGTTTTCTTTGTATACACCATTATACCTCTGTCCTGCACATTTTCGTTGTAAATATTTGTGTGTGAGTGAAAATATACTGATGAAAACAACGAAATGAGTGATGGAAACTACACATGTTCTCTCGTTGTAGCAAAAGCTTCCCCTTGTGTTTACTCATTTTACTGTGAGGGTAAGGCTCTAGCTTACGCTGATTAATAGACGCGACCTCATTTCAGGAAAAATTTTATAAATTTAAGTTTGTGATAATTCTTAATACGTACCGCAAATATTACGACACGATTTCACTTAATAAAATCAAACTCAGGCATATGGTATAATCTACATGCGAGCTCGTTTAATTACTTCCTGTTTCTTATTGCAATGAGATGGTACGATAGAACAGTCAGTACTACAAAACAAAATAAGTAAACTTGCACTTTCGAGCACCACCCTCCACCTCCCTGCACCTCCCTCCCCCTCCCTGCATTTCCCTCCACCTCCCTGCACCTCCCTCCCCCTCCCTGCACCTCCCTCCCCCTTCCTGCACCTCCCTCCCCTTCCCTGCACCTCCCTCCACCTCCCTGCTCCTCCCTCCACCTCCCTGCACCTCCCTCCACCTCCACTTGGGGGTCGAATCCTGCACAGTACACTGCTAGAGCGATCTACTCTCTCAAGTGCAAGTTTATTTATTTTGTTTTGTAGTACTGACTGTTGCTATCGTACCATCTCATTGCAATAAGAAACAGGAAGTAATTAAACGAGCTCGCGCGTAGATTATACCATATGCCTAAGTTTGATTTTATTAGGTGAAATCGTGACGTAATATTTGCGGTACGTATTAAGAATTATCACAAACTTAAATTTATAAAATTTTTAGTATGTGAAAACGTCCTACATTAAGTAAATGTAATATATTTGTGGTGGGTAAGAATTATTTTTTATATTCTTACCTACTACAAATATATAGCACTTTTACTGCAATTTTGATGTATGATAAACATGTGTTAGCGTATTTCAAATTTTAACAAAAAGAAATATATTACTAAAACGAAAAAAAACCTGTTAAAAACGTAAATGTTATGTCTGTGGTGTGTAATCAAACCCTTTAATGTTGTTTAGTTTGAAAATATATCTTTATTACATATGCAAGTTCAACCTTTGATTTTGCATGTATCACGGCAAGTTTTCAAGCGAAATTTTCAAGTTTCGTAGTTTTCTTGCAAGGATCGAAAAAATTGTGTTCTACCATTAAGTAAAATCAACGTTTGTTCGCGAGTGAGCACTGATCTAGCGACGGTTTTGTAAAGTTCAGGAAGCTGTGATTATTTATCATGCATCAGCTTTCAGAAAACGAATATGGTTCATCGTAAATCAAAATGTCGCTTGAACTGAATTGAACTTGAAAAGAAACAATCTTTAAGGGTTCGATTCCTACATGAATATGCTACGGTGCAGACCTTTAGCTAAAATGTTTTTAACCCGTACTTTTTCCATTGCTTTTACGCGTAACGCTACCGTATGTGCAGTTTCTTACTGAGGTTATTGTATAAAAAAGGCCATATGGACGTTATTTTATGTGTAATTCGCGGTATTCAAACTGGTTTTCAATCAAAATTATGCTTAAGGTTGTCGATGAATAATTATTAAGCAGTAACTTTTTATTGATTTGTGGTCTTTGTCTTCTAACTTTTCACTGCCGTATCTGCGGTACTAGCAGTCTATAAAACAATGTTTCCGAATTAAAAAAGAAATATATTACGTACCACAAGTATAAAATTAATTTGCTGATTTAAATATACGTTTAACGTTAAAGGCCAGTATGTCATTGTTACGTCTGATCGTTGCAAATACACGCCTGAAATGAGGTCGTGTCTAATAATCAGTGTAAGATAGAGCCTTACCGTTACAGTAAAATGAGTAAACACAAGGGAAAGCTTTTGCTACAAGAGAACATGTGTAGTATCCATCACTAATTTCGTTGATTTCATCAGTATATTTTCACTCACACACAAATATTTACAACAAAAATGTACAGGACAGAGGTACGTATAATGGTATATACAAAGAAAACGCTCTCTTCGCAAAATAGCAGTAATGTCCACTTCAGTTTGGATAATCAAACGTTATTCCTAACACAAATCAAGTATTCACATGACGCGAAATAAAATGCAAACAAGATTCAACAAAATATGTTCTAGGGTTGGATTGAAGTTGAATCCGCTCATGTGCTTTTGATAACTTTGGTTTTTTTTTTTTCAAAGCCAATGAATTTGAAGTCTCCAAACTCAACGAACTATTTTTCAAAGCAGTGAATTTAAAATAAATGGATCCAGCCCTAACTTTTCGCATAAAATCCGGTTGATTGTAAAGTAGAATTATAAATTTAGGGGAGATGTATGAATTCCGTCTTCATGAACAAGCCGTTTGCAGTAAAAAGGGGACAATCCTCTTTTTTCTTGGTGGTATGTCAAGATATTGTGTTTTCGAGTAATAAACCCTCTATTTACAACGCTTAATGGTTGCGTAGAATCAAGTGCATGGAAGTATTTTTCAAAGGTTAAAGGATTTTGTCGGATACTAACGCCCTTGCAGACTTGTTTTTTGCTTTTTCCCTCACAAAAATACGTTTTGCAAGTTAAAGCAACCGCCTTTTCTCCTTCATACTCGGTTTTCATTAATCCGAGCACTCTTGTATCAAAAGCATTTCTTTTTTGACAGCAAGAAGGTGATGTCCAGATACCTCCAGAGACTTTGACGTCAATGAACTTGCTTAGGCACTCATCACAGCACTCTGCCGGCATATACTTCCTTTTTTCTCTAAAATACTCTTCTTTGAGATGTTGAGGGACACAATCATCTAAAGAGTCGCGGCTAATAGAAAAGTAAAGAGAGTCTGTATCGCTCTCGATCAATGAATAGCATTTTTTTGGGATATACTTATCCAAAAAGTGGTAAAAAAACTTAAGGATGTGGAGTTTTGCTTCTAAATAAACAGAGATCCCTAATTGAAGGGGTAAGTCGTGTTTGATTTGCTTTTTCAAGCTCTTTACTTCGTATAGACCGGGTTTCAATTGTTCCAAGTGAGAAAACCGTGGGTTATTGATTGCTTCGTTGATGTTGGAATCGGTATGATACGTAACAGCACGGTGTTTGCTTCGATTCAAAAGAGTAGCAGAGTAAAGACTGTTACCACAGAGCTTTGACGTCATCGCTAACACTTTTTTATCTGGGTCGATATCGCCAAGACGACGGTTTTGCACAATTTCCTGGGATAGTTCGTCAAAACACTTCATGGGGAAAAATTGAATAAATTCTTGGATGCGAGTGATTTTTAACCCCAACTCCAGATAGAATTTTGCCATCCGAGTATTGATAAGAATCTCTTCTCCAAAATAACTGCTGATGAGGTACTTTCTCGGTTTTTTCAAAAATCCTTGTTCTTCTGCGATTTTTTGCATGTATTCTCCAATATCAGAACGTGAAATCATTGTGTTTTTTATGATCGGTGGAAAATCAGAGAACTTTGGTTTCAATTCTTCCCGGGTGTGAATAGAGCAGATAAGTAATCCAAAAAGCGATTCAGACTGGATGCCCTCTATAATTTTTTCAAACGTCAGCTGTTTGCGAGGCTCTACACACTTTAGCTTTTTTAGGAACGAAGCAACTTCCGGATTTCTTTTTAGTTTTTTCCACTCACATTCTCTTATTCTATTGACTCTATAACCCGCTTCCTCTAACTTTTTGGTCTTATTCAAGGTGTCTTGTCGAAGCTGTTCATAGGTTTTTCCGTTTACCGGATGAACTTTTTTGGGACTACCGTCAGGATTTGCTGAACACTTGTCGCATCCGTGCCAAAAACAACCGTCAAATTCAAAAACTTCATTAGTCGCTGGAGCGAACCCGTCAACAATCAACGAGTGCTGAGTCAGTTTCTTTTCGCCTTGACCTGAATATTTGTGCTGAATTTCTTTATTTTGGGTGTGACTGATCCATTTTAACCATTGATAGGATGAGAGCCCGTATTTGCAGCAAGGATCTGGGCGATAATGATCTTTTTCTCGATAGCGAATAAAATATGAACAAGGCAAGTCTTGGGATATAGCGTGCAAACACAAACTATTCGCGTCAAGACCTATTACTTTCTTGCACGTTTCTGGGTTAGATACCTCATGAGGACGAATTTTTGTTTCGTCTTTAATAGCTAGTCTGGTAAAAACAATGGATAGTCCGCCTGTGATATTGGATCTCAAAGTATGATAAAGGTCAGCGTGTCGTTTGGGAAACAGACAGAAAAAAGCTTCTTTTTCACATCTCTGGAGCATTTGAATTTTAGCAACTCCACTAACAGAAAAGCTAGATTTAAATATATCAATACCTTGTGCCAAATAAGGTTGTAACATTTTACCTACAGCTTCAACAAAAGGCCCACAATCCATCACGTTGTAATAAATGAGCATATCTTTGAGAGTCTTCCACTCTTTTTCTTTCCAGGTCTTTTTGACAAACTCATATTCTGAGAGAGAGATGTTAGAATTTGTGATTTCACTAAAAAATGCCTCGTACGGTGGAACAGACGGATGTTCTAATGCTTTTAAATCACAAATGAAGCGATAAGGAAAGAAAAATTTCTCTGCGGTGCAACCGTAAGCCAAAAGAAAAGATCGATAGCTGAAGCCAGGAGAAATGTAATTTCGAATATCCAAAAATCGAAGTTTGGCAGTCTTTAAACAGAGGTAAGTGTTTGCTTTTTTAATCACAAAATCAATTTTTTCCACCAATTCGCGAATCAGTATGGTTTGAATTAAAGGAAGGTCGTATTTAGAGCTGTTGTAACCCAGTATAGGGAGTTCTCGAATGAAAGCATCAAATTCTTTTAAAAGATTTTCGCTCCGACAATTGAGACTGATAGCAAGAGCATCAAACACGTATTCATATCTTTCCTGCAGGATTGCATATGCAGCATCTGAGAGTTTTTCCATATAATCAACCATTTTTTGAACTAGTACAGTTTCGTTACCCTCAGAAACAAAACAAATGGGATCTTCAAAATTTGGGATATTGGAAGCTATGCCCACACTTAAAGGGATGTGTTTGGAAGTAAAAGAAAGCTTTTCACCGTTTTCAGGTAAATTATTTTGACTTAAAATCGACTCGAAATCGTAGCAACAGTAAAAAGGATAATGTCGTTGATCGTGGGGTACAAAAACGTCTACATCTTCTAATTTTTGAAAAATAGTTGGTTGGTTTTTAAAAATACCTCCAGGAAAAGATTGTGTAACAGTTTGGTCGCAAGAGTTGGTGTGTCTCAAAAAATCTTTTCGCCCATACCATAGTTTATCACATCGCTGACATTGATAAACATCACAATACTTTTCAAAGTCAACAATCAAGCTTAAATGATTTTTAAAAACGTTCAATTGCATGGTTTCGCCGTACAACTCGCGACTACGCTGTTTTAGTTTCGCTTTTTTATCTTGGAGCTCGTAAACAACGATATTAATCTCAAAAAAATCTTCTATCTCTGGAAAATCAATGAGAAAAACGCCTTGAAACAGATCAGGATCGACATGAAAATGTTTGCGATAAGCGGTGAATAATTGTTTAGCATCTTGTTCGCACGAACGTTTATCACAACCGCGAAAAATAGATAAACATCGAAAAAAACATAGATTGTCGTTGGCTGTATGATTCACCACCCCTCGATTATGCGTTAAAAAGTCTGGAAGCTCTACAGGTCCTGATAGAGGTGCATCCGCCAAATGATTGATGTAAAAGACCAAATTCGTAATCCGGATTATTTTCCATTTTGTATCCGGTCGGTTGAAATTTTCCAAAAAATCCTCCGCTGCTGTCTTGTGTAAAAATTCCTCTAACTCGTTGCTGCTGCTTATGGTCACAGCCGCGTCCAATACTTGAGCGTTGTTGCTGGAGGGGTGATAATAACGGAATTCATCGGTGTCAATATTCCTCAGGACGTACCCAAAGCTGTAATTCAGTTTGAATCTGGTTTGTTGATCCCTCATTATTGTTTCAGCAATTGTGTCGATCATGTGTTCAAAATTTCGAAAATAAAAATTATGTAAGCTCTGTACTTTTCCATGTTTTGAGAAAGTTCTGATGTTGGACCAGTATTTTGAAAGAAACTCCCGCAATTCTGGGTCCTCTTCATCCAAGTGTTCATTTTCTAAAACCTCAAACTCCTTCCGGTTCTTTGCTCGAAGATCGCCGGTATAATTCGGTTTTCGATACGTGGTCCTTGCTTTTTTAGTTGGTGTTTTTTCGTTTTCAGTGTGCTTTCTTTTGCAAGAATGTTTTGCAAAATCTGTCAGCGAATCAAATTGTGCTCCACATCTTCTACATTTCCCGCACTTTTGCTGGTGACGTTTTAAATGATGCATCTCCTTGAAGTTTTTCTGACATTTCATACATGCAAACTCTTCTTTCTTCTCATGTATTGTTTTCACATGTCGATTTAAACTAAACTTGTTGGTGAATTTTTTATGACAGATATCACAAATTATTTCAGCGTCCATGACGTTTCCGAGTCAATATAAACAAACTTACACACTATTGCGCAATATACACTAGCTTCCATGAAAGTCAAATACCTGTTTTCCTTTATATTTTTTGTTAACAAAAAACGTTAGTGCGTATTTTGCCCGAATTTAAATAGATAACATGATTTTATACTTGTGGTACGTAACAACGTAACTGCTGACAGCAACTCAGAAACCACATCTAGTGTTTTGTTTGTGACCAAGTCAGCGCCTCCGTGTGGTGGTATGTTTGTGATCAAGTCAACTCAGCAAGCCTCGATATTTTTTGCACAAAACCATGAAAAAAGCGTAACTTTTAATAACTGAAATTCGATACAATAACAAAAAATTTTAGAAATAATTAAATTTTTACATGATTTATTTCATAAAACTACTTCCAAAAAAATTAAAGGAAGATAACAATAATTCCCTAAGTTATTGAACTGGTAAATAATACTATTAACGTAAAAGTTTTTTAAAATACGGGAAAAGAAATAATGTAACAACAACTTTAGAATTATCAAAATAACTAAAGTATAAATTCTATCACATATGTAAAACTAAAATGCAGCAATAATCTTAACTAAGAAGTATAAAATCGATATTTCTTTCATCATAAATTAAAAGAAAAACTGTTAAATTTTTAATTGCAATACTGTAACAAAAATATTTCTTTTATCACAAAATAAAAATTAAAAAACTATTAAATTTTTAATTGCAATACTGTAACAAAATATTTCTTTAGTTATAAAACAAAACTTAAAAAAACTATTCAATTTTTAATGCAATGTTGTAACAAAAAGATTTTTTATCACAAAATAAAAATTAAAAAACTATTAAATTTCTAATTGCAATACTGTAGCAAAAATTTTAGAAGTAATTAAATCTTTACATAACATACTTCAAAATGAAAAAACACTTTTTTCCAAACTTAAAAATGTTAAAGATAAAAGCAATTTACATAACTTACCATAGATAAAATCAAATTATGTCAATTAGTAAACAAACAATTATGTCAATGCAATTAAATTAGCAAGTACATTGTAAACTAAATATTTCATATTACCACAAATTACTGAACGTAATCTCTAAAAGAACTAAAATATTTTGCGTTTTTGGAGGTTCATAGATCATCGTGACGCGTAAGTTCATCGCGACGCATGACCATCGCCTGCACACCAATTGCACACCACTTTCTGTTTGAAATGGCGCATCTACTACTACTTATAGTACCAGGTTCCAAATCGACAATTTTGGTGCTTAAGCGCTTGATTTTAGTTCTAGATCAAGAACAAATAGTTCCAATCTGATAACATTGTTAATGATTACAAAGTACCAGATATTTTCTCTCTGCTTGTGAGCGTCATGGCAGACAAAAGAGAAAAAATATTCGTCGTCGCGTGGTATTTAATCGTTTTGATTCTGCTACTCTTTTTACATTCGAATAGATTTTGATTCGTGATTACTAGGGCAACCAGATTTTGACCTAAAAGTTTTAAAATTTTGACCTAAAAAATTTAAAATTTTGACGTTGTTTTTGACATAAAAATTTTATCACAAAAAAAGCGACAACATGTGTAAGCAAGTAAAAATAATGCTGAATAGTTTTTTATGAACGAAGTACAGTACAACAAAACCAACATAAACAACGAAGAAAATAGCACTAAAATTGTTTCAATCAAATTAGTCCAAAGGTACAAAATAACTTTTTTTCGGTCCAAACAAGTTTAAAAAGATCCAAATTTCGCGAATTTGTACCCAAAATTGTCCAATCTGGCAACCACGCTTTTCTTCACTGTTTGAATTAAGCTAATTCTCAAAACTCGACCTCCGGCAACTGCGATATAACAATGAAATTCTGGAATTATTCGAAAACGATTGTCTCGTCATAAACACAGTTTACTACTTTTATACTCGAATGATATTTTAATGCGCTTATGTTGAAAAAGGAACTACCAGTTTGCTTTCCAC